>CM056055.1:87722591-87968392 GCA_029574335.1 Rana kukunoris | reverse complement strand
TGGTGACACAGTGACAGGCAGTGAAGGGGTTAATTTGGGGGGGAACCGAAGTCGGGGGGTTAACAGGGTGAATTGTGTGCCTACGTGACCTGGTGTCAGTGTAGTGTTGTGCAACTCACGGTTAGATGCTCTCTCCCTCACGGTCAGGAACGGAAAGACCGACACGAGGGAGAGAGCAGCATTTCCCCTATCAATGTTTACAAAACATTGGCAGGGGAGAACAACCATTGGCTGAGGGTGATCACCAGGTCCAGGCCAGATTTTATTGGCCTGGACCTGGTGAGTGATCGGTTCTGTATCGAATCCGATCGTCGGAAGAACGGCGGAGGCGGCGCGCGCGCGCGCTCCCTGGCCGTTCACGCGCCCGACGTAGAGCTACGGAGCTCTCGCCTGGGCGAGCCGACCTGCCGCCGTATAACTGCGGCGGCTGGTCGGAAAGTGGTTAATCTAGGATCTGCCATAGAGAGCTTATCACTGACCAGAGCTCTGCTTCCATCCTGCCTCATCGCAGGTCACAACAACACTACTTAACAGTAGTATGAATCTTGTTGATCTCCAGATCTACTTGCTGTCACAGGGTCTCTGCAAGGATATTGTTTCCTCTGTTTGGAAGAATGGTACCCTTGGTTAATCTGCTGAAGCCTGTTTGGCTGGCTGCTCTTTGATACCAAAGGAGACAGGAACAACAAGCGCCAGAGGCGATTCAGTTCGCATGTGCCGCGCTATATAAGTTTTCATTCATTCATGGTCTAGAGGCAGAGAGGTACCCTTTAGCTGATTTTGCTTGAATAGCTTAGTACCCGAGTTCCACACAGTCAGTTTGGACGGGGTTAAAGTCGCCGTCTCTTGCTTCTGATATGCCAACTAGTCAGAGCGATTTTCCATAAGCAAGCTCTCAGGTAGAGGTTGCCTTTAAACAAGCACGGTTGTTTGATTAGGCTTGGTATGGAACCATTAGTGACTGTAGGCCTTCTCAGTCTCTGCCCCTTTGTCACTGTCTTTGGCCTGCAACCTTGTTTTGCATTCTGGCCGTCACATCAGTTACACCCGACCACTATGATTCCTGTAGCGATTTCTGGCAGTTAGCTACATAGGGCCAGATTCAGGTAGATGGGAGCATCTTTGCTCTGGAGTAACGCTTCTCATTTACGTTACTCTGACGACCCTTTCAGCGCAAGTACTGTTATTCACATAGCAGTTGCGCGTAAACTTGCGCCAGAGTAACGATAATGCGCTGGCGTAACCCGACGCAAGTGGAAGTGGGTGTGATCATATGTAAATGATGGGCGGAGCCCAGCGCAGAGGTTTACGTTCAGCGCATCATCCACGGAGCATGCGCAGTGAGTGCGGCTCCACTCGCCCCCTTGTGCGCATGCTCACAAATTCCGTCGGCACCACTTCCTGGGAAACGTCAGCGCAATGCCTTTCGTTGGGCGCTTAAAAGCGCAGACGGAAACGCCATTCCGGCGCAAAAGTATATCCGTTTCCCCCCACCCCAGGGAAGATACTTTTGTGCTGTGATGGCTGCTCCCGCTACCCCCAGAGAGAGGAGGAACCTCAACTTTAATTCACAGGAGGTGTCTGTGATCATATCCGCGATGGAGACTTTTAATCATTTTCTCCATGGGAAAAAAAGCCGTAAGACCAGCCGGGAGAGGAAGCAGGGCATCCTGGACACCATTGCTGGCCGGGTCAATATTTTGGGGTACTCCACCCGGACTGCTTCTGACATTTAAAAATAAATAAATGATCTGCGGCGCAAGGTCAGGGGCAAGGTGGCCACCATCAGGAGGCATGAGAGGGGCACAGGTGGTGGTCCCCCATGTCCGGTCACCCTGACCGCAGAGGAGGAGGTGGTCTCTCGCTGCCTGGAGAGGGAGCAGGTGGAGGGGATCCCTGGCTATGACTCCATGGAGGAAGGCTCCAGGACAGGTAAGTGTTTTTTATCCCCTATTTGATGTGTTGCATTTGGGGGGGAGGGTACATGTGCCAAGTGTGTGGGACCACCAACATGTGTCTGCTTTGTGTCATCCACAGATGACGGAGCTGGGCCATCATCTGTCAGTGTCCAGTCCACCCCATCCCCCCAACGCCATCGTGTGCCCGAGCCCCTGGGTGGTGAAGACACCGAGGTGGAGGAGGAGAGTGCCCACACCACACCTGCCGAGGTGGTTGTGGAGGATCCTGCTGTGGCAGAGCAGGACTTTTCTTTAGTTTTGGAGGTCTCCTCCCCTTCTCCTGGGCCGTCTATATCCCCCCCCCCAATCCTTGGAAGCCCCTCAAGGGCGACTCCATCCCCCCGGGGACAACCATCTTCTGGCCCCAGGAAGGCGACCCAGAAGACCAGGGGGGTGTCGGATGTTGTCCAGGGCCAGTTGGCGAGGGATCACGCAAGACAGACCCAACAAATGGGGGAAGTAGTTGGGCACTTAGAGAAAGTGGCTGACAGCCTGGGCTCCGTTGCCCAGATAAGCAACGCAGTCCAGGATGTCAGCTGCAACTGCGCTGCAGTGGTGACCAGTTTGGGGGAGGTGCATGGGGATATTAGGCACCTCACTGCAGCCGTCCAGGCCAACACTGCTGCCATCCGGGACCAGGGGAGGCTGAGTCGGCGGGCCCAACACTACCAAGTGACCCGGCAGCTCAGGATGCAGGCCCAGCAGCTGAGGATGCAGGGCCAGACAAACAATTTGCTCGGCCGGATATAGCCATGGCCTTGGAGGGCATGCAGGCCACACCTGCCAGAAGTGTGGCCCACCCGGGGATCAGCCACCTCCAGATGCCCCCCCACCCCCACCCACTCCATCCAGGCAGCTGAGGAGCCAGAGAGGTTCGGCAAGAAGGAGCCCCCGGCATCCCCGATGATTTTTTTATTTTTTGTTCTGATTTATACTCAGGTTATGAGATTTTTATTTTTTGTTCTGATTTATACTCAGGTTATGAGATTTTTTTTTTTTTGTTCTGATTTATACTCAGGTTATGAGATTTTTATTTTTTGTTCTGATTTATACTCAGGTTATGAGATTTTTATTTTTGATACTGCACACGTTGCAGTGTGAATGGTGTGTGAATGTGAGGGGGTGGCACTCTCGGCCGTGGTGGTAAAGTCAACCCCACGGCTGTATGAATGACGTGTGAAAGGTGTATGAATGGACAGTGACATCATTGGGGCCTTGACGCTGGCGTTGCTGCTTCCAAGTCCTACATGCTGGACTTGGGCTAATCCAATGCGATGTGCATGTGGTGTGTGTGATCTAGGGACATCAGTGGTGTACACGCGTGCATTGTCTGTGTGATAAATGTTTTGGTTTAGTGTCCAAAGATGCCTACGGCGAGGACCCTCCTGACTGCTCTTCCATCAGCAGACTGGGTCTCCTCTGGCAGGTGGGGACTGTGTGGGTCGGGGGGTCAGGTCATCACGTATGTCAATCTGCAGGCCTTTTCTCATAGCAAAGTTGTGCAGAATGCAACATGCACCGATGATCTGACACACAAAGGTAGGGGAATACAATAGGGTCCCCCCAGACTTATCCAGGCAGCGGAAACGGGACTTCAGGAGCCCAAATGTTTGCTCCACCACTGCACGGGTTTTGATGTGGGCTTCATTGTATTTTCTCTCTCCTCTGGTTTGGGGGTTCCGGAAAGGAGTCATGAGATGGGGTCCCAGTGCATATGCAGAGTCACCTGTAAGGTAAAAGACAGGAGGATGTTAGTCATGCATGTGCTACTTTTGATGTGCATCACGGGAGGGGATAGTCATGCCTGCCACCCATGTCACTCACCAACCAGCCAGCTGTCCCCATACATGTTCTGTTTGAATTCTGCTGGGATGGGACTCTGATTGTATATGAAGCTGTCATGGCTGGACCCGGGGGGTTTGGCACGGACGTGCCATATGAGGCGTTGGGCATCGGCTATCACCTGTACGTTGATGGAATGCCAATGCTTCCGATTGCGGTATATGTGCTCTGTGGCACTGGGGGGCTGTAGGGCCCCCACAGTGCGTGGGAATCTGGCAATGTTGTAGAAATCTGTCATAGCCTTCAGCCGCAGGTCCTCAGTGGTTGGTCTGATGAACTGGTTGGACATGCGTCTGAGGATTGCAGGGACAACCTGGTGCACACATCTGCTCACGAAGGATTGTGACATCCCAGCCACCACTCCACTTGTACGCTGGAATGATCCACTTGCAAGGAAATGAAGTGTTGCCAGTACCTTCACCAGTGGCTGCACTGCTTGTGAGAGGTGTGTCTTGCTGGTGATGTCATCCTGCAGGGTTGTGGTTAGTTCAAGTATTGCAACAGGGCTGAATCTGAAGAGGCGATACACCTCCTCATCCCCCATGCCAAAGAGGCTCATACGTGTGCGGTATATCCTCTCACGTGCCCGCCTCCTTCGTTCCGGGGGACCCATCAGTAGTTCTAGGACCACGATTGCCCCTGGCATGTTGGCACACAGAGGTGTTGTCCTTGCAAGTGTGGGTGCTCAGCTTGCTAGTTTCGTCGGTAACGCTGCTGTAGCTGCTCTCCTGCCTTTTGTAGAAATAACTTTGCGCCGGACGGACGAGATACGCGCGGCGCATGTAGCCAGCGTATGGTGCTAATCCGTTCGCGAATTGGGAAATCTCCCTCATTTGCATATTTGCAGGGGAAATCAATAGGCGCGACTGATGCGCCAAACGAAATTATGCGCTGACGGGACTCTGGCGCCGGAAAGTTAAGCCGATCGGAAATGGCCCGTTTTCGGGCGCATCTAGTTTGGTGGGTACGGCCACATAGAAACGACGGCGCATCTTCACAGTTACGTGGCGCATTTCGAAATACTCCAGCGCAAGTCTTGCTGAATCTGGCCCATAGTGGGATTTTTTCAGGGTTGAAGAGGATCTGTCCCTTGTCGCAGAAGCAGGTAGACTGGTGTTTGGTGTTGAGGGCTTGAGATGTACACTCATTATGCCCATAATGTGCACTCTTTTTTAGGATATAGCATATACTTACCTGCCCTCACCTTTATTCAAAGTTGCTGGTCTCTAGGAAGGCTGATTGCTACTGGTTCACAGATGCCTGGGATTATTTTCCCATAAATAGTAACCACTACAAACCCCATATCTTTCAGTGGGGTACCCCAAATAACACAAGCAATTACCTATTGCTAACAAGTACTAAGGAGTGTGACTAAACAGATCCTGTAACATGTAAATGCATAGAAGTAAACACATCACAGCCTTACCTAGTGTGGAGTTAATGTAATCACAGGAATGCAGCACAAATTAATGATCCTATGACATTAGCACTAGCAAGTTAAACCTACCAGAGGAGACCAAACTTCCATACGCAGTGAGCCCCATACTGCAGGCCCAATCCCTGCACTAACCTGAAAGGGCTCTCAATATCACCTGATATCGGTTCAAACTTCAGCAATGCTGCAAACACATCCTTTAGTCTGTTTAATATTAGTAAACAGAGTGACACTACAGACATCCAGTTACATTCACATGTGAGATATATGCTTTTCAGAAATGCAAATTAACCACAAACCTGCAGGAAATAAATCAAGACTGTAGAGCCAGGCTTATTCAGTTAAATGGAAGGCTTCAGCCCAGCACAGCACCGCACCTGCTATCATCATTAGCAGTATTGCAGAGACAACCACAGCCCTTCAGTAATGCAAGTTTAACCACATACTTGCCTAAACTTGCAGCAGTAACTGAATAGAATTGTGTGCACCATGTGGTGCCTTACCACCTGCATGCTTCATGTCCAAAGTCCAATGAATGTCCATCATGATAAATGAGCAATCCCTAGAGACCATATGCCTTCACCCCCATCTTCCTGGATCCTCCTGGGGTGAGGCCTCCCCCATTAGGCGTTCAGGTCTGCCTGTACAGTGGGGAGCTTCGTCACAGGAGAGGCTTTGAACCTGTGCGGCTTGGCGGAAAGTGTCCGGCCAGGTGAGGGAAAAATACAAATTCCTGCTTTCTTTAGCAGTAGTATAACCGCCTGTAGCAGTGAAGGAAAAAACAGAGAATGCAGGGGTAGGGGAGGAGACCTATTTTTATAGTATAACCGGTCCTGATTGGGCAGGGGGGCGGAGCCTTCCATACGTATATGCTGTCATGCTGTGTCAGGAAAGAGACTTTATACTCACCTATTCACAATAAAACACTCCCCTTGATTAGCAGAGAAAAAAAAATAACCTGTTCACCTGATCACAATTAAACACTCCCCTTAGCAGAGAGAAATAAAAACCTGTTTAAAAAGTGTCAGAGAAAAGAGAGAAACAAATGACACTTGCAAGCAGAAACAGTTAAAAGCAAACTCCTGTTTTTTAACTCTTCCCACTTGTGTTTAAAAATCACACTTCTGTTTAGAAAATCACATGTAAGCCAGCACCATCAACTGGGAGCCAGCTCCTTATGGGAGCTTGACAGAGACTTTATACTCACCTATTCACAATAAAACACTCCCCTTGATGATAGCAGAGAAAAAAAAGAACATGTTCACATGATCACAATTAAACACTCCCCTTAGCAGAGAGAAAAAAAAACCTGTTTAAAAAATGTCAGAGAAAAGAGAGAAACAAATGACACTTGCAAGCAGAAACAGTTAAAAGCAAACTCCTGGGCGTGGCCTGGACATGGCTGAGTGAGGACGCACATCTTTGGAGCTCCCGGCCTCGTCCTCCCCTATACCGGCCAAGAACTTAAGAATACAGGCATGCGATCTGCCAAAAAAGAAAGAAACAGAGGAACACCCCAGGCTCACCCGTTCGGGACTCAAAACGGGCGATTTACATGACTATTTTCACCCTAATGCGCCGATATCACCGGGAGCAAGAGTGGCAGCCCCACGTGGCACCCCGCATGGCAACCTGATAGAGAACTCGGAGCACATTCTCTGGACCCTCCACCCAACTGACAGGCCGGCTGACCCCACCGCGCCCAGGACATCCGAGGGGGATTCGACCATGTCCTCCTCCGCAGCGGAACCGAGTGGCACGTCGACAGAACGGGAGATACGGGAGATACGAGCGCTCCTTCAGGCCCTCCCCACCCGCTCCGACATAGAGACACTCGTGCTCAAGTTGGAAGATGCACACCGGCAACACTTACAGAAGGTCCGAGCAGAAGTGTCAACCCTTACGGACAGAGTATCCGCAGGCGAGGGATCCTTAACAACCCTAGAGCAGCACGTATCCGGCCTGGAGCGAGACAGAGACCTTCACAGAGAAACGGCGCTCACGCTCCAACTACACCTAGAAGAGGCTGAAGACCAGAGTCGCCGCAACAACCTACGGCTCAGGGGTATACCGGAGTCGGTGGAAGCTGAGGCCCTGGACGACACGGCTGTTCCGGGATGTCCTGGAGGATCCAGAAGCGACGGTAGAAATCGACCGTGCGCATCGCGCGCTAGGCCCGAAGTCAGACGACCCAGCCAGGCCCCGGGATGTTGTGTGCCGACTTCTCCGCTTTGCACAGAAAGAACGAATCATCCGTGGCGCATGGGACCGGGGAGAGATCCACCTAGGAGAAGCAGAGATCAAGATCTTACCAGACCTCTCGAGGGCGACCCTGCGCCGACGCGCGATGCTGAAACCGGTGCTCGACATCGCAAGACAACGCGGCCACACATACCGGTGGGGATACCCACTCGCGGTGACCTTTCGGAAAGACGGGGAGGCCTTCACCGTTCAGACGCCGGCGGATCTCCCAACCCTCTTTGGATTCCTGGGTGCGGACCAAGTGCCAGTGCCCGACTGGCTGCAGCTCCTACCCCGTGTTCAGGGGCGGGGGGCCCCTCGAGGTACAGGCCCGGACGGGGACCCCGCCAGCAAGGTCGCGGTCGGAGGAGACAGCGTGCTCCCTCAGGTGAAGGAAACCGTGAGTAGGCCGTAGGCCACAGACCCCACTCCCTGTACTCATCACTGGTATGCTGTGCCAGGACGCTCTCTCCCCCCCTTACCGAGTTGTTCCTCCCTGTTTGTTTTTTGGGTTACTTCTTATTGCTGGCCCCCCTGACCATCCCCGTACCCGTAGTTGCGGTCGGGAGACCCGGGGCAGCCGATAGCTATAGCGGATGAGTGTCCCAGGGGATGTCCCGGGCTGCAGCCCAGAAATCTGGTCGGCCACTTCAGACAAACTCTTCGGGCTCCCGCGCTGTTAGAGCGTGCCCTAACTACATGGATCCTGGGAAATGGCCGGGGGAAATTCGCGGCCAACTCGTTACACACTACCCTGCCGCCGCGAACGGGCCTTTCCCCCTGGCTATCTGACCGGGTAAACTCCCTGACGCCTGAACTGGGGACCCCCCCTCGAGGCCTGGTTTTTGGGGCTCTCTGGGGGCGCCGCCACTCCTCATCCCCCGGCTCACCCGGTATACTGATATTAACCCCGACATCTATCTCAGATCGTGGGGTCCATTTCCCTTTTCCTTATTTTTTTTTTTTTTTTTTTGTTGTTGTTTTGTGGTTCCCCTTGGTTTGATTTTTATTTTTTCAATGAACGCCTCAAGGCACGGGGAACCCAGACGTTGCCTGGACACCAGTGACACCAATACTGTGCGACCTGTTGGGCTCCCGCGCTGTTAGGGTGCGCCCTAGGTTGCAGACCTGCTGCGCTATAACCCACCATCACTGATAATACCTGCTGCCCTTGTGACCGAGGAACAGATCACACTGGTCAACCGGCCAGGCAGAGGACATACTGCCCTATACTGGTTGCCCACACCGGTGGCAGTGGAACGAGAGACGGTCCTGGGAGATGGGACCTTCTCCCACCCCGGGAGAAGGATCTGCTCCTTTTGATGGAGAATGAGCAGGGAAGAGGGACATAGGACATATTGTGCCACTGTGTTGGTGATGGGGAGGAGGAGATACGCTCTGGGATCCGAAATCTGGGAGTAGACTGGGGGGGACGGAACACCATATTAGATAGCCTGCTCTGAATGGAGGGGGGGAGGGAACTGCTGGCAGTTTGGGAATGTTATACAGGAGGAGATGGGGACACGATGCGACTCGGGTGTGCTGGCTGGACACTGACTGTTCAAAGACCTGCACATCCCTGAGATTGCTAGCGGTTGAAGTAAAGTTCAATGATAGATATGTTCTGACTAATACTGTTTTCAATATAAGTGTTCACATCCTCTGTTTTGGGATTTATTTATGTTTATTTGTTTTTTTTCTCTTCCTTTTTGTTTTCATTGACCATTACTGTATTACCATTGATTGCATTACTGTTACTGCATTTTAGCAACTGATTTGGCCAGGGGGGATGGATGAGGCCGGGGGCCCACACCGCCGGCTTTGTCTATCCATCGACCCGCATAGGCCTGCGCTCATACGCCAGTTTAAACCTGGTGAGCGTGCTAGCTGTTAGATCTCTCCTCGACCACGCCGCCTGGCGTTGGTTGTTCTTTTATTTCCCCTTACTCTCTTTTCTGTTTCCTTGCCTGGAGACACGACCGGTCCTGTAAACTAACCTACCCTATCTATAGAACTTACCCCCCCCCCTCCCCCTTCCCACCCGCAGACATGGACACCCTGACGGTGGTCTCGCTAAACGCCAAGGGCCTGAACACGCCAGAAAAGCGTAGGATGCTGCTCCACGACATCCGCGCCCAGAAGGCAGATATTGTCCTCCTGCAGGAGACACACTTTAGGGAAGACAAACTACCAATTTTGAAAAATAGGTACTACCTCACGGTATATCACTCCTCCTATATGGAGGCAAAGTCCAGAGGTGTGTCGGTGCTCATTGCAGCCGGAGTACCCTGGACACTGGGAGAAGTGAGAAGGGACCCTGGAGGCCGTTTTCTGTTCGTAAAAGGACGGATAGGCGCAACAGAGGTGACGCTGGCCTGCTTGTATGCCCCAAATGAACACCAAGACGATTTCCTATCCAAACAACTAAAAATACTGACACGATTTACCACCGGACACTTGATTATAGGAGGTGACCTTAATATGCCACTCTCACCACAGGAAGACACGTCCTCGGGTCTGTCCTCGTTGACTGCTAAAGCCTGCAGTAGAGCACAGGCGGCACTCCACCAGTCTCAACTGGTGGACGCATGGCGACTATTTCACCCAGGTGAAAAAGATTTTACCTTTTTTTCTAGACCCCACCAGGTGTATTCCCGAATAGATTACTTTCTGGTGCTACATAGAAATTTGAGTGCAGTTAGGGGGGTCACCATAGACCCAATCACATGGTCGGACGACCATGCCACGGCGTCATGTTAATCTACGCCCTAACGGAACTCTGCTCCGAAAGGAAACACCCCTGGCGACTAAATGAGTCCTTACTGCAGGACCCTGAAATATTAGCAGACGTAACAAAAGAAATGACACACTATTTTACAGACAACACCACCCCTGACAGCAAACCAGAAGTGGTGTGGGAGGCCCATAAGGCTGTTGTGCGCGGCGTCCTTATTAAACATGGGGCTAGGAAAAAGAAATTAAGGACGGAACGACTGACTACCCTGTTGTCCAAATTACAAATGTGACAGAACCCACTGTCACTGTATGTCTTGGAAAGGATTGTGGGCGTGCCTCCTACCGACAGACTATGGCCCGGAAAGATACTGGAGACCTGAAGCTGGCATTATTGTGATGTAATGTAATGTTACAGCCCTACACCCCCCACCCCCCCCCCCCCCTCTTGTTGCTGGACACATAGACAATGGAGAGTGGACTGCAGACGTCTCTCCGCAGGGGGGTGTGTATTGAGAAGCCAGGCTGCCTGCTTACCATAATCTCATTAGGTATCTCTACACTGTTTCAATGTCCAAATGTTCTGTTGCCATTTATTGAAGTGCAGTAAACTCCAAGAAGGTTTAAGTGCAAACTATACAGCAAAAGTGCAGTAAACACCAAGTACGTTTAGGTGCAAACTATACGGCCCAAGTGCAGTAAACACCAAGTACGTCTAGGTGCAAACTATAGGGCACAAGTGCAGTAAACTCCAAGTAGGTTTAAGTGCAAACTATACAGCACAAGTGCAGTAAACTCCAAGTAGGTTTAAATGCAAACTATACAGCACAAGTGCAGTAAACACCAAGTACGTTTAGATGCAAACTATACGGCCCAAGTGCAGTAAACACCAAGTACGTCTAGGTGCAAACCATACGACACAAGTGCAGTAAACACCAAGTACATTTAAAGTGCAAACTACACTGCCCAAGTCCAGTAAACACCAAGTACGTTTAGGTGGAAACTGATCACCACCGCTTACGACCTTCCATCCAACCACGACAAGCTTATCTGACACACTCCGACAATCTTGCATACACGATCCATATCCATTCCCATAAACAAGACGAGACTCAAGCTCTGCACTTGCTTCAAAGATAAGACAATTTATTGGTATTTTCTCAGCTTTTTATACAGTCTCAAGCATAATGCAGTTAGTCACAGGACAATGTAGTCTCCACCCCCCTTCACACCATGGGGGGCTTTAATCACACTCTAAGGGCCAGATTCAGGTAGATGGGCGCTTCTTTACTTTGGAGTAACGTTTCTCATTTACGTTACTCCGCCGACACTTTCGGCGCAAGTACTGTTATTCAGATAGCAGTTGCGCGTAAACTTGCGCCAGAGTAACGATTCAGCGCATCACCCACGGAGCATGCGCAGTAAGTGAGGCTCCACTCTCGCCCCCCTTTGTGCGCATGCTCACAACTTCCGTCGGCACCACACTTCACGGGAAACGCCAGCGCAATGTGTTCCGTTGCGCGTATAAAAGCGCTAGCGGAAACGCCATTCCGGCGCAAAAGTATATCCGTTTCCCCCCACCCCAGGGAAGATACTTTTGCACTGTCATGGCTGCTCCCGCTACCCCCAAAGAGAGGAGGAACCTCAACTTTAATGCCCAGGAGGTCTCTGTGATCATCTCGGCTATGGAGACGTTTAATCAGTTCCTCCAGGGGAAAAAAAGTAGGAAGACCAGCCGGGAGAGGAAGCAGGGCATCCTGGAGACCATTGCTGCCAGGGTCAATGTGTTAGGGTACTCCACCCGGACTGCTAGCGAACATACAAAAAAAAATTAACGACCTGCGGCGCAAGGTCCGTGGCAAGGTGGCCACCATTAGGAGCCATGAGAGGGGCACAGGTGGTGGTCCACCATGTCCGGTCAGCCTGACCACGGAGGAGGAGGTGGTCGCCCGCTGCCTGGACAGGGAGCAGTTGGAGGGGGTCCCTGGCTATGACTCCATGGAGGAAGGCTCCAGGACAGGTAAGTGTTTTTTATCCCCTATTTGGTGTGTTGCATGTGGGGGGGGAGGGTACATGTGCCAAGTGTGTGGGACCAACAACATGTGTCTGCTTTGTGTCATCCACAGATGACGGAGCTGGGCCATCATCTCTTGCCGGCCAGTCCACCCCAACCTCCCAACGGGATGCTGATGACGAGGCCCTGGGTGCTGGAGACACCGAGGTGGAGGAGGAGAGTGCCCACACCACTTCAGCAGAGGTGGTTGAGGAGGAGCCTGTCCCTGAGCAGGACTTTATTGTATTGTTGGAGGAGTCCTCCTCCTCTGCAGGGCCCTCTGTCATCCCCTCCCCCATCCTAGGTAGCCCCTCAAGGGCGACTCCATCCCCACGGGGACAACCTTCTCCTGCCCGCAGGAAGGCGACCCGTAAGACCAGGGGGGTGTCTGATATGGTCCAGGACCAGGTAGTGTTGGACCACGCAAGGCAGACCCAGCAGATGGGGGAGATTGCTGGCCACTTAGACCGGGTCGCTGACAGCCTGGGCTCCATGTCACAGCTGCCCAGTCGTGCGCAGGACGTTGTCACCAGCCTGGGGGAGGTGCAGGCTGATGTACGGCACCTGACAGCAGCCGTCAACGCCAACACAGCTGCCATCCGGGAAGAGGTGAGGCAGCGGCAACGTGACCAGCGGCATCATATCACCCGCCAGCTGAGGATGCAGGCCCAGACCAACCTGTATCTCAGCCGTATTGCCGTGGCCTTGGAGGGCAGGCAGCCCACCCGGGGATCAGCCTCCTCCAGATGCCCCCCCACCAACACCCACTCCCTCCAGGCAGCTGAGGAGCCCGAGAGTGCCCCCAAGGAGGAGCCCCCGTCATCCCAGATGAGGGTTTTTTGTTTTTTTGGTTTATATATTTTTTTTTTATACTCAGGTTATGAGTTTTTGTTTATTTTTGAATATTTATTTTATACTCAGGTTATGAGTTTTTGTTTATTTTTGAATATTTATTTTATACTCAGGTTATGAGTTTTTGTTTATTTTTTTTCTCATGTTATGAGATATGTATTTCTTTTTTTACTGCACACGGTCAGGAGTGCAGGGGACAGTGTGAATGGTGTGTGAATGTGAGGGGGTGGCACTCCTGCCAGTAAGGGGTGTCACCCTCGGCAGTGGTGGTGAAGTTAACCCCACGGCTGTATGAATGACTTGTGAAAGGTGTATGAATGGACAGCAACATCATTGGGGCCTTGACGCTGGCGTTGCTGCTCCCAAGTCCTACATGCTGGACTTGGGCTAATCCAATGCGATGTGCATGTGGTGTGTGTGATCTAAGGACATCAGTGGTGTACACGCGTGCATTGTCTGTGTGATAAATGTGTTGGTTTATTGTCCAAAGATGCCTACGGCGAGGACCCTCCTGACTGCTCTTCCATCAGCAGACTGGGTCTCCTCTGCCAGGTGGGGACTGTGTGGGTCGGGGGTCAGGTCATCACGTATGTCAATCTGCAGGCCTTTTCTCATAGCAAAGTTGTGCAGAATGCAACATGCACCGATGATCTGACACACAAAGGTAGGGGAATACAATAGGGTCCCCCCGGACTTATCCAGGCAGCGGAAACGGGACTTCAGGAGCCCAAATGTTTGCTCCACCACTGCACGGGGTTTGATGTGTGCTTCATTGTATTTTCTCTCTCCTCTGGTTTGGGGGTTCCGGAAAGGAGTCATAAGATGGGGTCCCAGTGCATATGCAGAGTCACCTGTAAGGGAAAAGACAGGAGGATGTTAGTCATGCATGTGCCCCTTCTGATGTGCATCACGGGAGGGGATAATCATGCCTGCCACCGATGTCACTCACCAACCAGCCAGCTGTCCCCATACATGTTCTGCTCGAATTCTGCTGGGATGGGACTCTGACGGTATATGAAGCTGTCATGGCTGGACCCAGGGTGTTTGGCACGGACGTGCCATATGAGGCGTTGGGCATCGGCTATCACCTGTACGTTGATGGAATGCCAATGCTTCCGATTGCGGTATATGTGCTCTGTGGCACTGGGGGGCTGTAGGGCCACATGTGTGCAATCAATGGCCCCGATGGTGCGTGGGAATCTGGCAATGCTGTAGAAATCTGTCATTGCCTTCAGCCGCAGCTCCTCAGTGGTGGGTCTGATGAACTGGTTGGACATGCGTCTGAGGATTGCAGGGACAACCTGGTGCACACATCTGCTCATGGAGGACTGTGACATCCCAGCCACCACTCCACTTGTACGCTGGAATGATCCACTTGCAAGGAAATGAAGTGTTGCCAGGACCTTTACCAGTGGCTGCACTGCTTGTGAGCGGTGTGTCTTGCTGGTGATGTCACCCTGCAGGGTTGTGGTTAGTTCAAGGATTGCATCAGGGCTGAATCTGAAGAGGCGATACACCTCCTCATCCCCCATGCCAAAGAGGCTCATGCACGTGCGGTATATCCTCTCACGTGCCCGCCTCCTTCGTTTTGGGGGACCTAGTACTAGTGCTAGGACCACGATTGCCCCTGGCATGTTGACACACAGAGGTGTTGTCCTTGCAAGTGTGGTTGTTCAGCTTGCTAGTTTCGTCGGTAACGCTGCTGCTGTAGCTGCTCTCCTGCTGACCTGAGGCCGTCTGGAGTAAAGATAAAGCAGCTATTTGTAGAAATAACTTTGCGCCGGACGGACGAGTTACGCGCGGCGCATGTAGCCGGCGTATGGTGCTAATCCGTTCGCGAATTGGGAAATCTCCCTCATTTGCATATTTGCAGGGGAAATCAATAGGCGCGACTGATGCACCAAGCGAAATTATGCGCTGACGATACTCTGGCGTCGGAAAGTTAAGCCGATCGGAAATGGCCCGTTTTCTGTCGCATCTAGTTTGATGGGTACGGCCACATAGAAACGACGGCGCATAATCACAGTTACGCGGCGCATATCGAATTACTCCAGCGCAAGTCTTGCTGAATCTGGCCCTAAAAGGCATTCAGGTAAGCTAACCATGTAGACTTGTCGGCACCGTATCTTCAATAGTGTTCAATTAACACAGACATCTAGTTGAATAAGTTATCTAGACAGCTTTATCACACAATGGCAGAGTCTTGTGAGAGTGGGTGCAATCAACACCTTCAACAGAATGTCTTTACAGTGAATAGCCAACACCTTAAGATATTTCAATAGCATATTATACAAAGGTATGACTCACTCTGGTCTTGTAGACCTGAATTAACACCTTTCAAAAGCATGTGTGCCCAGATTGAATAGCTAATAGCTTTTGATATTTGAAGACATCCTGCAAACATGAATTATTATTAATGTCCCTTATTAATGTCTTCTGTAATATATGAATTATGATTCTTTGTCACCCTATGGCCCTAGTGGACATAAGGTGACCCTAGACATAGGAATATCTCAGTCTGTCACGGGCCATTCCGTTACATCTCTCCCCTTTCGGTGGGAGACGGACACAGGTGGTAACCCCAAACGGGTTGACTCCAAAGTCCGTCAGTAGTTCCAGTCCTCCAATGCTGGTATCCATACTGTACCCCAAATAAATTGCTCCAAACTGAGCATTACTCACCCCGCCAACCTCTGCCTCTCTCAGAGACCACGCCTGCCACTGGGGAGAAGGCAGGGTGGCTGGGCTCAGTCCATCATGCTGTTGGGGGTCTGGGCCAACTGCCCCCCCTTCCTGGGGTGTACCAGACTGAAGTCCCATCCACTGGTGCTTGGTGAAAAAACCCCGGTGCTTGCAAAGCAAAGCCAACATCCTCCTGTCCCAGTCCTGTACCATTTTCTGGGGTTGTGCCAGTGGAGACTGAAGTCCCATCCACTACCCCAGGAACCCCCTCTTCTGTTAGTGAGGAGCACAGGCCTATGACACTCTGCTCTGTTGCCAGCTCTTCCGCTGGGTTGCTGTGAGTGGAGACCACAGTCCCACCTACTACCACAGGGTCCCCCTCTTCTGTTAGTGAGGAGCAGAGGCCTATGACACTCTGCTCTGTTTCCAGCTCTTCTGCTGGGTTGCTGTGAGTGGAGAACACAGTCCCATCCACCACCACAGGGTCCCCCTCTTCCGTTAGTGGAGAGCAGAGGTCCGTGGTCATGGCCTTCTGTGGGGCTGTCATCTGCTGGCCACGGGCACTCTTGGGCTACATACCACCGGAGGGCTCTGTAGCTCTCATCCAGCTGCATCTCTGCCCGGATCAGCCTGCTTAACTCTGCTATCCACTCCTGCTTCGGTTGTTCCCCCAACAACAGCATTCGTACGTCATACTGCGGCCAGTACCTTGCATAGATGGAGGGCAGGACTTTTCCTTGGTGTTGCTGCTCCAGAGCTAACGCTTCCTTCCAGAGTTGGCACCGAATCACATCCGACCATCCCAACAGGACCTCCTCTGATACTGGTCCTCTATGCTGTATCTGCATCTCTTGTAACCTCCTTTGGAATTCCCCTTCCATGGAGACTGGTATCTGCACCTCTCCTCTCTCTTCAGCTGCTGCAGCACTTCTTCGCTGTCGCAAGGTGGCATCCACAGCCGCTATAACCCGGTCTATGATCTCCGGCGGAGCATTAGGACCATATTGTGCCAGTCCATGTTTAACAGCCCGATCAAAAAATTCTTCCTCGGGTGTTCTGTCTGTTACGCTGGGCCTCTTAGCTCTATTAATTTCGACAAGTTCTGCGATAATGTCCCTTTTCTTACGGTTGCTGGCCGGTCTGCCCCGGCTCTCCAGTAAGTCCATGAGGGAAGAGAGCTTCATCCGTTCATACAGCGTCTCCATTGTCATGTGTCCTTGTAGCCGTCCTTCTGAAGATGCAATCATCCCACTGCTGCCAACCAAATGTAACGATCACCACCGCTTACGACCTTCCATCCACCCACGACAAGCTTATCCGACACATTGCGACCATACTGCATACACGATCCATATCATTTCCCATAAACAAGACGAGACTCAAGCTCTGCACTTGCTTTCAAAGATATGACAATTTATTGGTATTTTCTCAGCTTCTTATACAGTCTCAAGCATAATGCAGTTAGTCACAGGACAATGTAGTCTCCACCCCCCTTCACACCATGGGGGGCTTCAATCACACTCTAAAAGGCATTCAGGTAAGCTAACCATGTAGACTTGTCGGCACCGTATCTTCAATAGTGTTCAATTAACCTTGAATAGTAACACAGACATCTAGTTGAATAAGTTATCTAGACAGGGGGGGCGTGGCTAGCCGTGAAGGAAGATGGCTGCTTAAAGTGAGAGCTCTGTCACTCCAAGGCCCAATTTCAGCTACTATATGGGTATTCGGCACCGTTTTTTTCTCTGAAGAACGGAGATTTCTCCCAGAACGATTCGCCTTCACTATCCCGGTTACCGAATCTCACAACGACCGCTAATCGATCGATTTTCATCGCAGCCGGCTCCAGGAGGGTAATATAATGACGACGGCCCCCTCATCTAACCCTGTATCTCTCCATCATCATGATTGTATCGCTATATATCCGCCAGGTCAGAACTCACCCACAAATGATCACGGTTTACCGGCGGTCCATCAATTGAGCATTCATGATCTTCAATCGATGACAGCTGACATTAAGAATGCTCTCACGGTTGCCATATCAGATCTGAGAATGGACCTTCAGGTTATGAATGGACGGATACAGAAAGTGGAGGAAAATACTTTAATTCATCACAAATCGATCGAACGGATCGATTACCGGATTAATCTCCATAATCGTCAACTCCGTGACATGCAACGTCATGTGGAGGAAATTGACAATAGAGGACGACGCCACAACCTGAGGATCCGTGGCCTACCTGAATATGTCAACGATGACAGTTTACCTCAGGTTGTCTCTGACGCATTCATTGACATCCTTGGCAACACTAACAGCACTGTCATTTCCATGGAGCGCATACACAGAGCTCTGCGCCCTAAAGGCAAAGAATCTGATCCCCCTAGGGATGTAATTTGCTTTGTAAATGACTTTAAGATCAAAGAATCGATTCTAAGGAAAAGCAGGGATAAGCGCGGAATACTTTTTGAGGGTCATCGATTGCAAATTTTCCAAGATCTATCTGCAATAACACTCAAATATCGGAGGGATCTTCGTCCGCTATTGGAAGTGCTTAATTCCAAAAACATTCGGTATAAGTGGAAGTTTCCTTTTGGCCTCTTTGCATACCATCTAAACCAGTCTGCTCTGCTGAGAGTACCAGAGGAATTACCGGCTTTTTGCAAAAAACTTGGCTTGCCGCTGGTTGCATTACCTGATTGGTATGCGGAATTTGCGACACCAACTGAACAGGTCTCCACATCATCAGTGGAACCGATGGAAGCCCCGAACTCCCGGACTCGTCGCAAACGTTCATCGTCACCTTCATCTCCCGTGACCGAAGATCAATCACCTCACGATCATGAGCCGCATAATCCTCAGGCCGAACCTTTACTTCGTAGAACTCGCCGCGATCAAGCTTCTGTCACCCATTGAGCTTACTCTTTTAAGTGAAAGCAGAAATAATCCGGTATAACTATGCATTGCTTTAGCCTTTCTTTAATGATATACCCTTTAGTCTTAATAGATCATAGAGTATTTTTCCTTTGTTATTTATGGCTGAGCTCTTTTGTCTTGTACATTGAGTAAGATCCCTATGCACCGTTGTTATTATCTCTAATAGCCCCCTTCTCCTTCGAGGTGCCCTTGTAGTAAAATCCTCCTTAGTCCTGATTTATATCTTATAAGGACTCAACTCCCTATCTAATTTATGTGTGACATCCTCTTTGTTCACACAAAAGCCCTATGTAATATGCATATAGCCATTTGATTCCCTTTTGTTATGTACCATTTATATGGGTTTGGGAAGAGTTAAATGCTTTTATTTTTAAGGAATTTATTATATACTGTATTTGTCGGCGTATTGCGTGCACTTTTCTCCCCTTAAAATCAGGGGAGAATTGTAGGTGCACGTTGTACGCCGATCCCTGCTGTCTGAGCGAAGAGGAACAAGCACCGTATGTTTATTATGGTTGCCGTGGTGACTGGAACAAAGACGGTTTCCATCTGCTTACCACTGACACCACTGGCCAAAACCTGAATTGCAGACTGCATAGCTGTTTGGTGTTTACTGACACTCCTGCACTTTGTTTGGAACTACATCTCCAGCAAATAAATAGGTGTGTTTCTGGAATACTAAACGTTTGTTTCCTCCAAGTGCCCCATAAATCACCTAGCTAGTAACATTTCTGCTTTAAGGGATATTTATTAATCTTTGGTAAAGAAAGGATTTAGATTTTGCTTCTAAAGTGGTTAATTAAAAAAAAAGGGGAAGAAGAGGAAAAAAAAATATGAGAAAAAAAAAATAATAAATGGGAAAAAAAAAAGTTCCTTCTTAAATTGGGGTGCGTATTAAACGCCGGTGCGTGTTGTGCACCGATAAGTGCGGTGCTTCTTTATACATAGCTGTCTTTGACATAGGAAACACCACTCCGCTACAATGAATAGATAGGAAAATATGACGTTATTTATAGGTGGGGTATTTTGAAATACTTCCCATGTAACCCATTATTATATGTTTTCATGATTTTAACTTTGTTTCAGGTGCCGTACACACGGCAGAGAACCTCGACGGGCAGAACACATCGTTCCGCCCGTCGAGGTTCTCTCCCGGCCGTCGGATTCGGCGACCCGCCCGTCGGGAATGGCAACCAGCCATTCTTCCAGGCGGGCCGTCGAGGAAATAGAGAGCGTGCTCTCTATTTTGGCTCAACGGGCTTCCCGACGGGAAGCTCGCCGAGACCGTACACACGGCCGAGGTCCTCGGTGGAATGTGCATTCCAGCGAGGTTCTCGCTGATTTTCAGCGAGAACCTCGGCCGTGTGTACGGCGCCTCACATGTATATGCACAGAAGTATGTTGTAGATGGTTTTTCACTACTACATTTATATATATATTTTTCAACACGTTCGAGGAGGTTACGTGATGCTATAATACGCATGTACACCCGATTTATTCATCCTATTTGGCAATGCTTACCCGCGAGAGTGGTTATTTGTTAATTAGGGTGATTGAATCTTTCTTTTCTCAAATCAACATTTATGTAGATTTGGGTTTCAAGTACGACCCCTTTTTCTTTTGTCCTTCCTTATTAGCGCTCATGGGACGTTTTTGCCGTATAACGCTTTACTTTTAGTCTTAATAGTTTAGCTACAAGAATATAAAAAGATTTCAGAAATAGTAAAGGTTGCTGAATTATAATATGACCAGAGCTGTCCCACATTCTGGACATTTGGACCGATATTGTGTTCCTATATTACCCTGAGCATTGAAATTCCATTTTTATAAGGGCTTTGGTTGTGACAACCATCTCGTAATTTGATAGATCATTTTCTGTATATCTTCTGAATGGTCTAGCCGACCCCCATACAGTAGTCTCGCTTTATCCAAAAGTGGGTTTTTATTTCTCACTACTAGTAGTAGACTACTATTTCATTCCGGACCCTCCCCCCACTTCTGCTGAACCCACTCAAGTTTATTAGTGAGTGGAATTTCACAGATAGTCCGGATACCCTTCCACCTGTACCTCTTCCCTTTCCCTCTTTTGTGATTGATTATTCCCCCTTTTAATACCTCTCCTTGTCTGCCGTTATAACTACATACCTTTCCTTATCCTATACCATTTTCTGTTCACTCCCAATTACATTATGACGACCAATACTATATCGAAAGATATCCCTCCAGTGAAGATCATCTCACTAAATGCCAGAGGTCTTAATGTCCCGGAACGGAGATCCCAATTACTTCTATACCTGAAACATAATAAAGCGGACATTGTATTTCTCCAGGAAACCCATTTTCGTTCAAACTCGATACCCAAATTGACTGATCACAACTTCCCCACAGTTTTCCATTCCACTAACCCTTTACTGAAATCTAAAGGTGTCTCGATTTTAATCGCCAAGAACTGCCCCCTTCTTGTCTCTGCTTCCATCATCGATGAAGAGGGCAGGTACTTATTATTAAAAGGCACTATTTCAAATCATACGATTACTCTAGCCAATATCTATGCACCAAACAAATCAAGTTTCTTTTTTTGGATCCATTTCAGAACAATTAGCCTCATTTAAAGACGGTGTGCTCATTTTGGGTGGGGACTTCAACGTTCCCCTTAATCCTATCCAGGATACCTCCACAGGTACTTCTTCAATAACATGTAGAAATATAAAGAAAATTAAATCCCACCTTCATGACCTCTTACTTCATGACACATGGCGAACTCTGAATCCTGACGGCAAAGATTACACGTTTTATTCACCACCACACGGCAGGTTTTCCAGATTGGACTATCTGTTTATAACTCAAAATGATTTGCCAATGGTCCAAAAAGCTTCAATTGATCCTATGTTCTTTTCAGACCATAACCCTATTTCTTTGACTGTCTCTTTCCCAGATGCACTTCCTCGAATGAATATTTGGAGGCCTGACCCTTCCTTGCTCACTGATCCCTCTATAGCTCAGGAGGTGGGATGTAAAATTCAACTATTTTTTAATGAAAATAATCCATTAGATACTTCTCCTGTCACTAACTGGGAGACTCACAAATGTGTAATTAGGGGTATTCTTATCGCGGCCGCAGCCAAACGTAATAAGGAGAGAAAAAAGAGATACTCTGATCTTGCCTCTGCTATTCAGAAATTAGAAAAGACGCATAAACTTACACAAGCAGTGACGACCTTGACTGAACTTATTCAGGCTAGGTCCGATATGTTAAATTTTTTAAACAAGCAAGTCAAACGCAAATTTGCTCTGGCAAAGAAATCTTTTTATGAATTTGGTAACAAAGCTGGTAAAATGCTTGCCAAAGCCTTACAAAAAAATAAAAAAGCTAAAACAACGATTCACTCTATTTATGATGCCCAGGGTAACAAATTACATTCACCCTCTGCCATACCAAAACAATTTGTTGATTATAACTCAAAACTCTATAATCTCCCTCATTCTGATCCTTCATTGTCAAAACACGACAGACGAGACTTGATTAGGAACTTCTTACAAAAATATAGCCCCAAACCCATCTCTGACGAAATGAGACTCCAAATGGATACACCTTTGAATAAGTCAGAGGTGAGTCTCGCTCTCAAGCAGATGAAACCTGCTTAAAGCCCTGGCCCTGATGGATTGACAGTAGGGTATTACAAAACATATGAGGAAATCCTCACTCCTTTTTTTTTGTTATACCTGACCTGATAAACCCAGATCAGGTGGGTTTTGTTCCTGGCAGAGAGGCCAAAGACAATACTCTTAAGGCCATTAATATTCACCATTGGCTCACTTCCTCCAAGACACCTGGATTCCTGCTCTCGTTGGATGCGGAGAAGGCGTTCGACAGAGTGGCGTGGGACTTCATGACCGAAACGCTTATCGCTTTAGGCCTCCCACCTGCCATGTTAAACTTTATTTCTACGCTTTATTCCAAACCTACTGCTAGAATACGTGTGAACGGTCACCTGTCGGACCCCTTCTCTGTATCGAATGGTACTCGCCAGGGATGCCCTTTATCATCATTGATCTTTATACTCTCATTGGAACCACTGTTAAACTGTCTCAGGTCCAATCCTAGCATTAAAGGTGTAAAAATTAAAAATCACACATATAAATTGGCTGCTTTTGCAGATGATGTCCTTTTGTTCCTCACAGATCCGCTTACCTCTATACCCAACTTACTTGACGATTTTGCTAATTTTAGAACCCTATCGAACTTTCAAATCAATTTCTCCAAATCCAATGCCCTTAACGTTTCATTGCCCACAACACTGTGCAATTTATGCCAGTCTGACTTCCCCTTCTCTTGGAGTACCCAAGCCATTAAATACTTAGGTATATTACTTCCAATTTGTCTTTCCGACTTGTACTCCCTTAACTATACTCCCCTATTACAAAAAATTCGATCTGATCTCTCAAAATGGTCTTCAGGCCTCTTTTCATGGTTTGGCAAGGCTGCGATCGTAAAAATGAATATTCTCCCGAGAATCCTGTATGTCTTACAGACTGTTCCTATTGCGATCCCCCAAGCCTTCTTTTCTTCATTTAATAAAATGTGCACATTGTTTATCTGGAATAAACTCCGTCCAAAATTCAGTTATGATAGGCTTACTGCCCCGAAACCATCAGGTGGTATAGGTCTACCTGACATGTACAAATATTACCAAGCTTGTATCCTAACCAGAATTGTTGATTGGAATATTCATTTTGACCACAAAGATTGGGTTAGATTGGAACATTTATTCTCACCTATTTCTCTCTCTCATATCCCTTGGATTAAAACCACTGATATTCCATTGGCGTGTAAACAACATCCTTTGATCCATCCAACTATCCTTACATTTCGTCAAGCTTGCAATAAACACAAGATTTCCTCTCCGAATGGTCCAATGACTCCTATTACACTTAATCCTGGTTTTACACCAGGAATGCATGAAGATTTTTTACCTAAAAGTTGGCCCCATTCAAAAGTAAGGGCAGCACAGTTCTTCATTGGTGATGAGTTTATATTCCAATCCAAGTTGGCCGATAAATTGAAAGTGGAGTCATTTCCTTTTTGGACCTATGTTCAATTAAGGAATTTCTTCCTGAAACCTAACCCCAGACCGAATTGGTCGAGAGAAAAAAGTGACTTTGAAAAATGGTGTGAGAACGATGGACCTCTCAGGCACTTAGTCTCAGCTACATATTCTCTACTATTTTCCGATCAGACACCTAAAATTAATTGGGCTAATCAACTTTGGGAAAGAGATCTCTCGCTTGATTTGTCAGACACAGAATGGAGAAATATTTACAAATTTATTCACAAGGGATCTATTCATGTCCAAGCACAAGAAAATGCTTATAAGATTCTATCCAGGTGGTATATGACCCCCCTTAAATTACATAGGATTAATAAATCTGTATCTAAAATGTGCTGGAGGGGGGGGCGTGGCTTGACGCATGGAGGAGTAGGACGCTTGTGCCTGGAGCTCCCGCACACACTGCCAGCATAACGGCCCTAACAGCAGCCCTGACACGCCAGACACTCTGGTGATGGGTCGAAAGGGAGGGGGTGAGACTCACCGCAACACCGATCCGGGCGGCGGCCCGTCCTTCCGGATCCCACGCGGCCTCTCATGGAGCCTCTTCGCTGCGCTCAGCATCAGGGCTAGCTCCCCCCCCGACTCCGATGCTGGCTCCATCCGATCAGCCGGGCATTCCCCAGACTCTCACCGCTCCTATGGAGGCTGGGACCTTGAGGCCTATATCAAAGCCCTACCTACCAGACATGACTTTGAGGCCTGCATTCAGCGTATGGAGTGATCCTACAAACAGGAGATTTCTGAGCTGCGCAGGGATGTTACTGACAGGCTGGAGGAAGTAGAGCAGCGTATGGAAGAGACTGTGGCCACCTTGCAATCCCATGAGGCTATCCTTAATGACCACACTGTCCAGATACAACAGCTTATGCTATCCCAGGACGACCAGAAGAACAGAGCCAGACGCAATAACATTCGCATTCGCGGCCTCCCTGAGTCGGTTGAGACCAAGGATCTGGCCCTAGCAGTGGTGGCCCTGTTTAATGACCTACTGCAGAAGGAGAAGGAGGCCCCCATGGAGCTGGTCGAGTGCACAGAGCTCTGGACCCCAGGAACCCCAGCCCGGATCACCCCAGAGATGTGATTTGCAGGGTTCACTTCTTTGCTGTTAAGGAAGCTATCATGCAAGCCGCACGTACGCAGGAGGCCATCATTTTCAATGACACTCGCATCCATCTGCTGCCTGATGTCTCCAAACTGACGCTCGACTTACGTCGGGCCCTGAAGCCCCTTACTGGAGCCCTGCAACCTAAGAACTTTAAGTACCGTTGGAGCTTCCCTTTTCAGCTGTCAGCCTCCCATGATGGAAAGTCGGCGGTTTTTCGCTCGCTGGGTGATCTCCCCAGGTTTTTGGGTGGCTTTGAGCTCCCGCAGATCTCCATCCCAGACTGGCCACTGCGAGCAGCCACCCCGGGCTTTCAACTCTCCTCCGGCTGGAGGAGAGAATCTAAGAAACCTCGACGATCCAGGTCGGAGACCGCCAAGACCCCTGACGGATGAGTTGACCTGGCCCCCCATGCCATCTGGGTCACTGTATATTGCTGCTCATGGACTTTAGTCTGCTGAGATCCTTACTGTTTGAGACATTTGGTTTTGGAGGGACGCTGGGCTGGGGGGGTGGTTGGACTGTAGGGGGGTGGCATCCTCCCCTCTTTCTGGGCCCTCTCCGGCCTGGGGGCCCCTGGTTTCCCCTTGGATCATATCAGCGAACTGTGCCTTGACCCATCCCAACTTAGGTGGGCCACCTCCCGCCTCTCCCTTCCCTATGCTGTTTTCTAGAAGTCTCACCCTTGTCACCAAGGCGTGTTCAGATGTTTACCACATTACCCTGTAGGATGCAGATCTACCAATGTACTTGGGAGGGGGATATCCCCCATGCTTAGCGTGCATGTTATCTTTCAGCAAGAAGTCCTGCAGGGGTTCTAGTTAGTTATGAATACCGTTATTGAATTTTTGTAAATGTTTGATGTTTAAAGTGTGCGGGTGCCTCTCCGTGCGGCACCCTTGTTACCCCACCTAGGACCTTCAGCCCCCCTTGCGGTGTAAGCTGAAATGTTGCTAGCAACAATGTTAGTGCGGCCACTCCGGCCCACTGTTTTCTGTGTTTCCCTCTTTATCCTTTTCTCTTTACTTTACCCTGGGTCCTCCACCCACTGTCGCCCCTCCCCCCCTTTCCCCATGCTCTGGAGACGGTGTGCTCGTTCCCGATAAGTTGCTTTTACCCCCTTCTACTGTTTCACTTATGGCCTCCTCTAATTTCCTGACAGTATCCTCCCTGAACTGCAGGGGTCTTAATGTCCCGGAGAAGCGAAGGCAGATAGTATTCCATTTCCATAAATTACGTACCCAGATCCTCCTTCTCCAAGAAACACACTTCAGATCTGATTCTGTCCCCACCCTTCTTCATAAGCAATACCCCACTTGGTTCCACAGCACTAACCCGTCTGCAAAGTCCAAAGAGGTCTCCATTGCATTTCATGCCTCCTTCACACCAGATGTTCTAGATACCCTCATAGACGCTAAGGGGCGATTTATTTTTCTTAAATTGTCATACAAGAATGTGATATACACTGTAATTAACGTGTACTCTCCCAACCAGGACCAACAGCAGTTCTTCGCCTCCATGACATCCCGCTTGAGGAAGTTTAGCACGACCAACATGATCCTGGGCGGTGACTTCAACGTGGCTCTGGTACCCCGCATAGACACGTCGGCTGGTAAGTCCTCGCTTTCATTGGCTTCCCTGACCAGGCTGCGCACTCTCCTTACTGATCTCTCCCTCGTGGATGTCTGGAGAGTCCTTCACCCCTCCGCCAGGGACTACACATACTATTCCCCTGCCCACTCCACATACAGCAGACTAGATTATATACTCATTTCACAATCATTGCTGGACCTCTCGCCTTCTGCTTCCATTGGTCTTACACTTTAGTCGGACCATGCCCCGGTACATGTGGAGCTAGGGAGGGCTCCCGGGCTCCCCCCCCTAGGCCCAGAACCTCATGGAGGCCCAATGACAATCTCCTCACAGACCCGACCTGCACGGACGATAGTTCAAACCATTGCAAACTTCAACGCAGATCATGCCCATGATGACACCAACCCACTTACGAAATGGGAAGCCCTTAAATGTGTTCTTCGGGGTAAATTCATCCAACATGGCTCCAGACTCAAGAAAGCCCGTTCGGCGGACGTATCCCGCCTTCTGGCTACTATCTCGACCCTGGAGGACTCACACAAACGATCGCCTGATGCAGCCACTTTGGTGGAACTGACAGGTGCAAGACGGGACCTGTTACAAATTTTCTCTGACCGCTCCTTGGTAGCGAGAGACAAGGGCCGCTTCACCCATTACTCTCAAGCCAACAAATGCGGTAAGCTTTTAGCGAACACTCTTCAACCATGGCAGGCTAGAAAACATATACCCTTCATTGCATCTCCCGGTGGGGGTAAGGTGTTGGCTAATTCCGCCATAGCAGAGGAATTTTGCCACTACTATTCCGATCTTTATAATCTCTCCCCCCAACCCGCTAGGCCCTGCTCCATACCCGGAGACTCCCCGGCAGATCTAGCCTCCTATATTACAGACACCGCGCTCCCGTCCATACCAGCCTCCGCTGGTGAGGAGCTGGAGTCTCCTCTGACCGAGGCCGACTTCCGTCTGGTTATCAAAAAACTTAAGAATGGCAAAAGCCCCGGTCCAGATGGTTTTACAGGACGCTTTTATAAGTTGTTCGCTCCCCACCTGGCTCCCCTACTAGCAAAGGCCTTTAACGCCATCGAGGAGGGGGTGCGTCCCTCCCCATCCCTGCTTTTGGCCCAGATTGTAGTCCTCCCTAAATCGGGTAAAGACCCGTCTCAATGTTCCAATTATAGGCCTATCTCTCTCCTTGACATTGACCTGAAACTCTTCACGAAAATTCTATCCGATCGGCTTTCCCCCCTATTACCCACTATCATACATGGTGACCAGGTGGGCTTCGTCTTGGGCCGTGAGGCCCGTGACAACACTACCAAGACCCTACATCTCATCGCCTATGCCCAGAGACACGGACTACCATCTTGCCTTCTCTCATGCGATGCGGAGAAGGCTTTTGATAGGGTCAGCTAGTCCTTCCTAGAAGCTATGCTCCGCCAGATAGGATTAGGCCCAAAAATGCTCTCGCGTATCCTTTCCCTGTATTCCACTCCCTCTGCCTCTATCTTGGTCAACAGCACGCAGTCAAGCATGCTATCGATCAAGAATGGTACACGGCAGGGGTGCCCCCTGTCCCCTCTCCTGTTTACTCTGGTGATAGGACACTTAGCACAGGCGATTAGGGCTAACCCAAATATTCATGGGATCCAAACGCCCTCCCTTAATTGCAAGCTCTCCCTTTACGCAGATTACCTGCTTCTTTATGTCACTCGACCCCACTTGAGCATCCCATCCATTCTGGCAGAGATTGACAGATTTGGCAGACTCAGCAACTACAAACTAAACTTGTCCAAAACGGAAGCGTTAAACTTATCCCTACCACAGCGTACCCTCGCCCTTCTCAAATCTAATTTTTCCTTCCATTGGAAGGAGAAATCCATTTCCTACTTGGGAACTGCCATACCAGCGCATTTGTCCGAGATATACGCTTTAAATTATACTCCACTCTTAACCAAGCTCCGGCTCCTCACAGAGAAGCGCATGGACCTGCCGGTGTCATGGTTTGGGCGTATGAACACTCTAAAAATGGACGTTCTGCCGAAGCTGCTGTACCTGTTCCAAGCGCTCCCCATAGCTCTCCCCTCAGCTTTTTTTCGTACATTGCGCTCTATGGCTATTCGGTTCGTGTGGCGGGGGAAATGCCCTAGGCTGAAACACTCACTGCTCTGCTCCCCCGTCTCTAATGGGGGTACGGGTCTCCCAGACTTTGAACTCTACCATGCATCTGCGGTGCTTTCTCGACTCTTGGAGTGGTTCCCCCGCCCCCTGACTAAGATCGCTACCCAGGTGGAACAGGACTTAACTTCAACTGATCTCCGTGCGCTTCTCTGGGGACACGATGGGGGGTACCGGTCTACACCAGATTTGTCTCCCCTAACCAAAGATGCCTTGGGGCTTTGGTACCGCAGGAGGGAGGCCTGGGCACTTTCAACCGACCCCAGCCCACTGACTCCCCTGTTTGACAACCCAGCCTTCCCCGAGAGTAGACTGACCAGGGCTCTGGGCGACTATGATAGGGCTTCCTGGCCGACGGCACGGCGCTTTGTGCATGCCTCCACAGGCTCCTTTGTCTAACCTGGGGCTACCCCTTCAGCTAGATTGACCTGGCTCACCCAAATGCACCTGACGACCTATTGTAGGACACTACACATTTCTAAGCAGGTCCACAGACCCCTGACGGGCTTTGAACATTTATGCTCACTGCCAGAAACCCAAAGGCACACCCTCTCGTTGGTATACAAACTAATTACAGAACACACCCATGGTTCCCTTCCTAAATTCACTGCAGCATGGTCAGGGGACCTTGAGAGGCACATCAGTGAAGCGGAATGGCGTACAGCCTTTCTCTTCACCCATAAGTCCTCAGTGTCCAGTTATGCGCAAGAAAAAAATTATAAATTACTGTCTAGGTGGTACAGAGTCCCTTCCGCCCTCAGGGTCATGTTCCCATCGGCTTCTGACTCCTGCTGGAGATGCAACCTGGCTATAGGTACGTACTGTCATGTCTGGTGGGACTGTGCCTTACTCCGTCCGTTCTGGAACCATATTTTTGAAATATATTCTGAACTATACGGAGATCCCCTCTCCCCATCTCCCTTTATTGCCCTTCTATCTATTCTCCCGGGCTCCATTAAATTTCAAAAGAATTCCCTCCTGAAATTTTGTCTTAGCGCAGGTAGACAACTGATCTCCAGGCACTGGAAGTCACCCTCCCCTCCGACTTTGATTGAATGGGTAAGCGAAATGAATGGTATCATGCTTATGGAAGAACAGCTTATGCTATCCCAGGACGACCAGAAGAACAGAGCCAGACGCAATAACATTCGCATTCGCGGCCTCCCTGAGTCGGTTGAGACCAAGGATCTGGCCCTAGCAGTGGTGGCCCTGTTTAATGACCTACTGCAGAAGGAGAAGGAGGCCCCCATGGAGCTGGACCGAGTGCACAGAGCTCTGGGCCCCAGGAACCCCAGCCCGGATCACCCCAGAGATGTGATTTGCAGGGTTCACTTCTTTGCTGTTAAGGAAGCTATCATGCAAGCCGCACGTACGCAGGAGGCCATCATTTTCAATGACACTCGCATCCATCTGCTGCCTGATGTCTCCAAACGGACGCTCGACTTACGTCGGGCCCTGAAGCCCCTTACTGGAGCCCTGCAAGCTAAGAACATTAAGTACCGTTGGAGCTTCCCTTTTCAGCTGTCAGCCTCCCATGATGGAAAGTCGGCGGTTTTTCGCTCGCTGGGTGATCTCCCCAGGTTCTTGGGTGGCTTTGAGCTCCCGCAGATCTCCATCCCAGACTGGCCACTGCGAGCAGCCACCCCGGGCTTTCAACTCTCCTCCGGCTGGAAGAGACAATCTAAGAAACCTCGACGATCCAGGTCGGAGACCGCCAAGACCCCTGACGGATGAGTTGACCTGGCCCCCCATGCCATCTGGGTCACTGTATATTGCTGCACATGGACTTTAGTCTGCTGAGATCCTTACTGTTTGAGACATTTGGTTTTGGAGGGACGCTGGGCTGGGGGGGTGGTTGGACTGTAGGGGGGTGGCATCCTCCCCTCTTTCTGGGCCCTCTCCGGCCTGGGGGCCCCTGGTTTCCCCTTGGATCATATCAGCGAACTGTGCCTTGACCCATCCCAACTTAGGTGGGCCACCTCCCGCCTCTCCCTTCCCTATGCTGTTTTCTAGAAGTCTCACCCTTGTCACCAAGGCGTGTTCAGATGTTTACCACATTACCCTGTAGGATGCAGATCTACCAATGTACTTGGGAGGGGGATATCCCCCATGCTTAGCGTGCATGTTATCTTTCAGCAAGAAGTCCTGCAGGGGTTCTAGTTAGTTATGAATACCGTTATTGAATTTTTGTAAATGTTTGATGTTTAAAGTGTGCGGGTGCCTCTCCGTGCGGCACCCTTGTTACCCCACCTAGGACCTTCAGCCCCCCTTGCGGTGTAAGCTGAAATGTTGCTAGCAACAATGTTAGTGCGGCCACTCCGGCCCACTGTTTTCTGTGTTTCCCTCTTTATCCTTTTCTCTTTACTTTACCCTGGGTCCTCCACCCACTGTCGCCCCTCCCCCCCTTTCCCCATGCTCTGGAGACGGTGTGCTCGTTCCCGATAAGTTGCTTTTACCCCCTTCTACTGTTTCACTTATGGCCTCCTCTAATTTCCTGACAGTATCCTCCCTGAACTGCAGGGGTCTTAATGTCCCGGAGAAGCGAAGGCAGATAGTATTCCATTTCCATAAATTACGTACCCAGATCCTCCTTCTCCAAGAAACACACTTCAGATCTGATTCTGTCCCCACCCTTCTTCATAAGCAATACCCCACTTGGTTCCACAGCACTAACCCGTTTGCAAAGTCCAAAGAGGTCTCCATTGCATTTCATGCCTCCTTCACACCAGATGTTCTAGATACCCTCATAGACGCTAAGGGGCGATTTATTTTTCTTAAATTGTCATACAAGAATGTGATATACACTGTAATTAACGTGTACTCTCCCAACCAGGACCAACAGCAGTTCTTCGCCTCCATGACATCCCGCTTGAGGAAGTTTAGCACGACCAACATGATCCTGGGCGGTGACTTCAACGTGGCTCTGGTACCCCGCATAGACACGTCGGCTGGTAAGTCCTCGCTTTCATTGGCTTCCCTGACCAGGCTGCGCACTCTCCTTACTGATCTCTCCCTCGTGGATGTCTGGAGAGTCCTTCACCCCTCCGCCAGGGACTATACATACTATTCCCCTGCCCACTCCACATACAGCAGACTAGATTATATACTCATTTCACAATCATTGCTGGACCTCTCGCCTTCTGCTTCCATTGGTCTTACACTTTAGTCGGACCATGCCCCAGTACATGTGGAGCTAGGGAGGGCTCCCGGGCTCCCCCCCCTAGGCCCAGAACCTCATGGAGGCCCAATGACAATCTCCTCACAGACCCGACCTGCACGGACGATAGTTCAAACCATTGCGAACTTCAACGCAGATCATGCCCATGATGACACCAACCCACTTACGAAATGGGAAGCCCTTAAATGTGTTCTTCGGGGTAAATTCATCCAACATGGCTCCAGACTCAAGAAAGCCCGTTCGGCGGACGTATCCCGCCTTCTGGCTACTATCTCGACCCTGGAGGACTCACACAAACGATCACCTGATGCAGCCACTTTGGTGGAACTGACAGGTGCAAGACGGGACCTGTTACAAATTTTCTCTGACCGCTCCTTGGTAGCGAGAGACAAGGGCTGCTTCACCCATTACTCTCAAGCCAACAAATGCGGTAAGCTTTTAGCGAACACTCTTCAACCACGGCAGGCTAGAAAACATATACCCTTCATTGCATCTCCCGGTGGGGGTAAGGTGTTGGCTAATTCCGCCATAGCAGAGGAATTTCGCCACTACTATTCCGATCTTTATAATCTCTCCCCCCAACCCGCTAGGCCCTGCTCCATACCCGGAGACTCCCCGGCAGATCTAGCCTCCTATATTACAGACACCGCGCTCCCGTCCATACCAGCCTCCGCTGGTGAGGAGCTGGAGTCTCCTCTGACCGAGGCTGACTTCCGTCTGGTTATCAAAAAACGTAAGAATGGCAAAAGCCCCGGTCCAGATGGTTTTACAGGACGCTTTTATAAGTTGTTCGCTCCCCACCTGGCTCCCCTACTAGCAAAGGCCTTTAACGCCATCGAGGAGGGGGTGCGTCCCTCCCCATCCCTGCTTTTGGCCCAGATTGTAGTCCTCCCTAAATCGGGTAAAGACCCGTCTCAATGTTCCAATTATAGGCCTATCTCTCTCCTTGACATTGACCTGAAACTCTTCACGAAAATTCTATCTGATCGGCTATTACCCACTATCATACATGGTGACCAGGTGGGCTTCGTCTTGGGCCGTGAGGCCCGTGACAACACTACCAAGACCCTACATCTCATCGCCTATGCCCAGAGACACGGACTACCATCTTGCCTTCTCTCATGCGATGCGGAGAAGGCTTTTGATAGGGTCAGCTAGTCCTTCCTAGAAGCTATGCTCCGCCAGATAGGATTAGGCCCAAAAATGCTCTCGCGTATCCTTTCCCTGTATTCCACTCCCTCTGCCTCTATCTTGGTCAACAGCACGCAGTCAAGCATGCTATCGATCAAGAATGGTACACGGCAGGGGTGCCCCCTGTCCCCTCTCCTGTTTACTCTGGTGATAGGACACTTAGCACAGGCGATTAGGGCTAACCCAAATATTCATGGGATCCAAACGCCCTCCCTCAATTGCAAGCTCTCCCTTTACGCAGATTACCTGCTTCTTTATGTCACTCGACCCCACTTGAGCATCCCATCCATTCTGGCAGAGATTGACAGATTTGGCAGACTCAGCAACTACAAACTAAACTTGTCCAAAACGGAAGCGTTAAACTTATCCCTACCACAGCGTACCCTCGCCCTTCTCAAATCTAATTTTTCCTTCCATTGGAAGGAGAAATCCATTTCCTACTTGGGAACTGCCATACCAGCGCATTTGTCCGAGATATACGCTTTAAATTATACTCCACTCTTAACCAAGCTCCGGCTCCTCACAGAGAAGCGCATGGACCTGCCGGTGTCATGGTTTGGGCGTATGAACACTCTAAAAATGGACGTTCTGCCGAAGCTGCTGTACCTGTTCCAAGCGCTCCCCATAGCTCTCCCCTCAGCTTTTTTTCGTACATTGCGCTCTATGGCTATTCGGTTTGTGTGGCAGGGGAAATGCCCTAGGCTGAAACACTCACTGCTCTGCTCCCCCGTCTCTAATGGGGGTACGGGTCTCCCAGACTTTGAACTCTACCATGCATCTGCGGTGCTTTCTCGACTCTTGGAGTGGTTCCCCCGCCCCCTGACTAAGATCGCTACCCAGGTGGAACAGGACTTAACTTCAACTGATCTCCGTGCGCTTCTCTGGGGATACGATGGGGAGTACCGGTCTATACCAGATTTGTCTCCCCTAACCAAAGATGCCTTGGGGCTTTGGTACCGCAGGAGGGAGGCCTGGGCACTTTCAACCGACCCCAGCCCACTGACTCCCCTGTTTGACAACCCAGCCTTCCCCGAGAGTAGACTGACCAGGGCTCTGGGCGACTATGATAGGGCTTCCTGGCCGACGGCACGGCGCTTTGTGCATGCCTCCACAGGCTCCTTTGTCTAACCTGGGGCTACCCCTGCCGAGGGCGGCTCCTTTGCGGCTCTGTGCACTTCACCCCCTGCAGCGGGGAAGGGCACAAAGGGGCACCGGCTAGATTGACCTGGCTCACCCAAATGTGGATAGTAATTCACAATAAAGTTTGCCAGGCAGAGAGTGATGACCTATTGTAGGACACTACACATACAGACAGCAGCAGAAACGATTCTAAGCAGGTCCACAGACCCCTGACGGGCTTTGAACATTTATGCTCACTGCCGCGTGTGCGCGCAGAAACCCAAAGGCACACCCTCTCGTTGGTATACAAACTAATTACAGAACACACCCATGGTCCACAGACCCCTCCCTTCCTAAAACCCAAAGGCACACCCTTCACTGCAGCATGGTCAGGGGACCTTGAGAGGCACATCAGTGAAGCGGAATGGCGTACAGCCTTTCTCTTCACCCATAAGTCCTCAGTGTCCAGTTATGCGCAAGAAAAAAATTATAAATTACTGTCTAGGTGGTACAGAGTCCCTTCCGCCCTCAGGGTCATGTTCCCATCGGCTTCTGACTCCTGCTGGAGATGCAACCTGGCTATAGGTACGTACTGTCATGTCTGGTGGGACTGTGCCTTACTCCGTCCGTTCTGGAACCATATTTTTGAAATATATTCTGAACTATACGGAGATCCCCTCTCCCCATCTCCCTTTATTGCCCTTCTATCTATTCTCCCGGGCTCCATTAAATTTCAAAAGAATTCCCTCCTGAAATTTTGTCTTAGCGCAGGTAGACAACTGATCTCCAGGCACTGGAAGTCACCCTCCCCTCCGACTTTGATTGAATGGGTAAGCGAAATGAATGGTATCATGCTTATGGAAGAATTACAAGCTAAATCCCTAGACAGATATGATAAATTCTCCTTTACTTGGAGCTTATGGAGACACTACTCCACATCGGACAAACTAAAGGCCAGACTTTCGCCCAATGTACGCCTGCAGATACTAGACTCCAGCCCGCAACCGTGCACTTAGAAGTGGAATTGGAGTGCAGTCTCCTTTGACCCCTTCTCTAGGCTTGGTTTCTTTTACTTTCAAAGATTGTTTTCCCTAGGCGGGAATGGAACACACCGTCTCCCCAACCCCCCCCCCCTCCTCCATCTTCCCCACCTTCTCCTACCCTCTTTCTTATTATTTCTCCCTCTTTTTGCACATTTGGTGGTCCTGCAAAGACATCCAACCATATTGGAAAAAGGTCCACGAATATATATCCCATATAACTTCTCTCAATCTGGATTTCACCCCTACTCAATTTTTATTACATTATTCTCCCTCATTACCAAATGGCTACTACCGATCCTTGGCAATGCATCTGATCAATGCTGCCAGGATGTGTATTCCAACTAATTGGAAATCAACCAAACCCCCTTCAATAATTGACTGGTTTAACCTCGCCATGAGAAACATGGAGATGGAGGAGTTGATACATCAGGCGAGAGATACTCAAAAAAGGTTCTTGGATATTTGGTCTGATTGGCTGAGTTTTATTTCATCTGATGAATACAAATCTGTCTCCTTGGGGGATTAACCTCCTCTTTATTTAATTCTCTTGATCCATTTATATAACGGCAGACCGCTTCTCTTCATTCCTTCCCCATTTACTTTCCCTTAGTTATATTCAGAATGTTGTTATTTACTTTGTTTGTTTCAATATTCTGGTTTAACCTGCGGCCTGGATTCATGGAAAAATCATGAATCTAGACTGTATGCTCTTCGTTGATTTCTCTAATATATGCTCTAAATTGTTTGGTTCTCAACGTTTGATATGCTTACTTTATCCAAGCCATGTATTAAGATGTTACTTTACTGTTATCGTGTCTTTCTGACACTGCGTTCTTCTGTTACATAACACGGCTGCGTCCGTGTTTCCATGTCTTTTTCACTGTATTATTTAAATTGTTCTTGTTTGAATTATTATTAATAAAAATCATTACAATAAAAATAAAAAATAAATAAAAAAAATAAAAAAAGTTATCTAGACAGCTTTATCACACAATGGCAGAGTCTTGTGAGAGTGGGTGCAATCAACACCTTCAACGGAATGTCTTTACAGTGAATAGCCAACACCTTAAGATATTTCAATAGCATATTATACAAAGGTATGACTCACTCTGGTCTTGTAGACCTGAATTAACACCTTTCAAAAGCATGTGTGCCCAGATTGAATAGCTAATAGCTTTTGATATTTGAAGACATCCTGCAAACATGAATTATTATTAACCACTTAAGACCCGGACCTTTACGCAGCTAAAAGACCCAAGGTGTTTTTACAATTTGGCACTGCGCTGCTTTAACTGGTAATTGCGCGGTCATGCGATGTTATATCGAAACGAAATTTGCGTCCTTTTCTTCCCACAAATAGAGCTTTCTTTTGATGGTATTTGATTGCCTCTGCGATTTTTATTTTTTGCGATATTAACGGAAAAAGACCGTAAATTAAAAAAAAAAAACGATTTTTCTTATAACAAAAAGTAAAAAATATCGAATAAACTAAATTTTAGTCAAACATTTAGGCAAAAATGTATTCAGCCACATGTCTTTAGTTAAACAATTCGCAATAAGCGTATATTTATTGGTTTTCGCAAAAGTTATAGCGTCTACAAACTAGGGTACATTTTCTGGAATTTACACAGCTTTTATTTTATGACTGCCTATCTCATTTCTTGAGGTGATAAAATGGCAGGGCAGTACAAAACCCCCTCAAATGACCCCATTTTGGAAAGTAGACACCCCAAGGAAACTGCTGAGAGGCATGTTGAGTCCATTGAATATTTTTTTTTTGTCCCAAGTGATTGAATAATGACCAAAAAAAAAAAAAAAAAAATTTAAAAAAAGTTGTCAGTAAATGATATATTGCTCACACATGCCATGGTTATATGTGGAATTGCACCCCAAAATACATTCTGCTGCTTCTCCCGAGTACGGGAATACCACATGTTTGGGACTTTTTGGGAGCCTAGCCGCGTACGGGACCCCAAAACCCAAGCACCGCCTTCAGCATTTCTAAGGACGCAAATTTTTGATTTCACTCCTCACTACCTATCACAGTTTCGAAGGCCATAAAATGCCAAAATAGCACAAAACCCCCCCAAACGACCCCATTTTGGAAAGTAGACACCCCAAGCTATTTGCTGAGAGGCATGCTGAGTCCATGAAATATTTTATATTTTGACACAAGTTGCGGGAATGTGACAAACTGATTTTTTTTTGCACAAAGTTGTCACTAAATGATATATTGCTCACACATTCCATGGTTATATGTGGAATTGCACCCCAAAATACATTCTCCTGCTTCTCCTGAGTACGGGGATACCACATGTTTGGGACTTTTTGGAAGCCTAGCCACGTATGGGGCCCCAAAAACCAAGCACCGCCTTCAGCATTTCTAAGGGTGCAAATTTTTGATTTCACTCCTCACTACCTATCACAGTTTCGAAGGCCATAAAATGCCGAAATAGCACAAAACCCCCCCAAATGACCCAATTTTGGAAAGTAGACACCCCAAGCTATTTGCTGAGAGGCAGGTCGAGTCCATGGAATATTTTTTATTTTGACACAAGTTGCGGGAACATGACAAACTGATTTTCTTTTTACACAAAGTTGTCACTAAATGATATATTGCTCACACATTCCATGGTTAAATGTGGAATTGCACCCCAAAATACATTCTGCTGCTTCTCCTGAGTATGGGGATACCACATGTGTGGGACTTTTTGGGAGCCTAGCCACATACGGGACCCCAAAAACCAATCACCGCCTTCAAGATTTGTGTGAGTGAAATCAAAAATTGATGTCCTTAGAAATCTTGAAGGTGGTGATTGGTTTTTGGGGTCCCGTACGCGGCTAGGCTCCCAAAAATTCCCACACATGTGGTATCCCCGTACTCAGGAGAAGCAGCAGAATGTATTTTGGGGTGCAATTCCACATATAATCAGGGCATGTGTGAGGAATTTATCATTTAGTGACAATGTTTTGTAAATTTTTTATTTTGGTCATTATTCAATCACTTGGGGCAAAAAAAAAATATATTCCATGGGCTCAAAATGCCTCTCAGCAAATAGCTTGGGGTGTCTTCTTTCCAAAATGGGGTCATTTGGGGGGGTTGTGTGCCATCTTGGCATTTTATGGCCTTTAAAACTGTGATAGGTAGTGAGGAGTGAAATCAAAAATTAGAAATGCTGAAGGCGCTGCTTGGATTTTGGGGCCCCATACGCGGCTAGGCTCCCAAAAAGTCCCACACATGTGGTATCCCCGTACTCAGGAGAAGCAGCAGAATGTATTTTGGGGTGCAATTCCACATATAACCATGGCATGTGTGAGAAATATATCATTTAGTGACAACTTTGTGTAAAAAAAAATCAGTTTGTCATATTACCGCAACTTGTGTCAAAATATAAAATATTCCATGGACTCGAAATGCCTCTCAGCAAATAGCTTGGGGTGTCTACTTTCCAAAATGGGGTCATTTGTGGGGTTTTTGTGCTGTTTTTGCATTTTATGGCCTTCGAAACTGTGATAGATAGTGAGGAGTGAAATAAAAAATGTACACCCTTAGAAAGCCTGAAGGCGGTGATTGGTTTTTGGGGGCCCACACGCGGCTAGGCTCCCAAATGTGGTATCCCCTTACTCAGGAGAAGCAGAAGAATGTATTTTGGGGTGTAATTCCTCATATGGATTGATCGGTGGGTATGCCCACCATTAGAATACCTCCCTTCATCCACCCACTTCTAATGATGGGCATACATGCACCATTTATATATGCCGAAGCATGGGGGCATCCTCCCGCAAAAAAGTTATGCCGCGTACACACGGTCGGACTTTTCTATGCCGCGTACACACGGTCAGGCTTTGTAGGAATGTCAACCGTATGTACGCGGCATTAGGAGCAAAATCACTCCTCCGCCCCTAATGCCCCCATGCATATATGCTCTTTTTTTAACTGTGGTGGTGAAATCACCTCCTACAGCACTGGAGTCACGGCTTTATATATCGTGGGAGCAAACGCTGTTGCTGTCACGCTAAATAATTCCGTGCAACAGCTGAATGGCATACCTGAAAACAGTAAAGTAAATTACATACCTGAAAAGCAAGCATGAAAAAACATAACAATAAAACTTTGAATAGAATATAGTAAAAAAGAGCAGAACAATAGAGAGAGAATAGAGAGGGAGAGAACAATAAAACGACAACAATTAGAAAAAAAGAGCAGAACAATAGCGAGAGAATAGAGAGGGAGAGAACAATAAAACAACAACTATTTTTGTTTTTTTTATTTTATATTTTTTTTGTGTTTTTTTATTTTTTACTTTTTTTTGTAACTGTTGAACTTTTCGGTTCCAGGTTTGGGTCTCTCAAAATGCGATCTTGGGAGACCCTGTGTACGTGTGCCTAGCCTGTGAAAGTTTTGCCCTACACTAATACTTCACTCGTGTGTGGAAGCGTTCAAAACATTCACCAATACAAAGACCAGGATCGGCAGGACATCGGGGACAAAAATAATGGGTGTCACGCCTCCATCCGCGCTTGGTACAGACACGACATTTTCTTTGGGGGGCTCGTTGGGTAGGGGTACTCTCGAGGGCATATATAAAATGCCTCTCATGCAGTCGGCTTACTGCATTTGGTAGGGGATGGTGAGGTGGAGAACCGCCTGGATACAGGAGTCCGTTGATGATATCCTTCTGGAATTGGAGGAAGGATCCATTCTGTCCTGAAGTTTTGCATAAGACAAAAGCATTCAGCAAAGTCAATTGGAATAAATGTAGAGACACTTTTTTGTACCAGCGTCTCGCCTTACGGGCAATATGATACGGCGCCATCAACTGGTCGTTGAGGTCCACCCCTCCCATGTTTTGGTTATATTCGTGGACACAGAGGGGTTTCTCCACAACACCAGTCGCCGTACGAATTTGTACTGTCGTGTCTGCGTGAAGGGTGGTGGGAAGGAAAACATTCTTATTGTCCCGCCACTTCACAGCGAGCAAATTCTTACATCTGCAGCAGGCTCTCGCCCCCAGCTTAATACGGAAATCTACAAGCCTCTGGGGAAAGCTAGGTCGCACGGTGCCACATGCTCCAATCTGTTGATCAAACAAGTGACTAAAAAGTGGCACGCTGCTGTAAAAATTGTCCACATACAAGTGGTACCCCTTTCCGAATAAGGGTGACACCAAGTCCCAAACGATCTTGCCAGCGCTCCCCATGTAATCTGGGCATCCTTCCGGCTCTACCTGACTATCTTTGCCCTCATAAACCCTAAAGCTCCATGTGTAGCCTGTTGCCCTGTCACAAAGCTTATAGAGCTTGACCCCGTATCTGGCACGCTTGCTGGGAAGGAACTGCTTGAAAGACAAGCGGCCAGCAAATTTAACCAGGGACTCGTCAACGCAGACAACTTGCTGGGGATTAAACAAGGCTGCATAACGTTCGTTGAAATGGTTTATGAGGGGCCGAATTTTGTAGAGCCGGTCAAATTCAGGGTCTCCACGTGGACGACAGAGTGCATTGTCGCTGAAATGCAGGAACCGCAGGAACGCCTCGTATCATTTCCTGGCCATGTGAGCAGAGAATATGGGCATTTGGTCAATTGGCTCTGTGGACCAATACATGCGCAATTGAGGAAATGGATGTATGCCCATATTGAGGGTAAGGCCCAGAAAGGTCTTGAATTCGGAAACCGTAAGAGGTCTCCAATTTTTGGCAAGCAGGGTCTGGGGATTAGCGGCGATGTAGGCACCAGCATATAAATTAGTCTGGTCCACAATAGATCTATAGAGATCTTCCGTGAAATACAGCGAATAAAAATCAAGTGGCATAAAATTCGCTGTATCCACCTGAATACCGGGTTGGCCAGTGAATGGGGGAAGTACAGGTGCTGCAGAAGTGGCGGGGACCCAATCAGGAAAGGCGAGATCTGCAGGAAGGGCACTATGGGCACGACGGGCCTGTCTTTTTCTTCTTCTTGGTGGAAGCAGGCCCCTACTTGTGCTTGCCACCTCGCCAGCTTGAACTGCACTTATGGGACTCGCCACGTCACCAAGTGTTACTGCAGTGCTGGATGAACGACCAGGGTGTACTAGGCCGCTGGTGCTTGCCAATCCACCAGAAGGAATAGCGGCGCTAGTACTGGCTCTTTGCTCCATACAAGGGTCCTGCGGTTCTTGCTCCTCAACAACCTCAGAATGGGGTCGGGTACGCCTGGCCTTAGCAGGGACCACCCCTCCGTCGTCAGAGCTATCTGACATGGAGCCGCTGTCGTAAACAGGATCATATTCTGAGCCCGAATCTGTCAGATGCGTGACCTCCTCATCATCATCTGACGACATGCACAGGATCCTAACAGCCTCTTCACCAGAGTACATCCGCTTTGCCATTTTGGGCTCTAAATTTTGTCGTAGACTGGTGATGATTCACGGGTAAAAAAAGCACCTGACTATAGAAAAGCAAATGTAGAAAACGCTTCAAAAAAACTGTTAGCGATCGCAGGGATCAGGCCTGTGTCTGCGAACGCTGCAGTTGTGTGTGATGTGTTTTTGAAGTGACAGTGATCGATTGATACTGCACTTAAGTGGGTTGGGCTGGGCTGGGCGGCAAAACGCAGGTGCTAGCGGATATCTGGGCTGATTCCGCTAACAATGCGTTTTTGGGTACCCTAAACTGCTGGGTACGCTAGTATAGATCTGATCAGATCAGGTATCGATCCGTTCAGATACTATACCACTAAGGGGGGGTGTATGCTTTGCGAGTGGGTGTAAGCGTTACTGGCACTAACCTAACGCTGCCTGGGGCGACGCTGACCCCTAACTGGCGCTAAAATTTTATTTATATCACCCGCCGGGCGATCAGGGGGTTAAACCTTTATTGGGTAATATACGGCGGGTTCGCTGATGCTATAAACAGCAAACTAACTAACCAGTGTCAACCGTAACACTTATACGGTGATCACTGGTGAAAGGGTTAACTAGGGGGCAATCAAGGGTTAAAACTTTTATTTATGGGGGTACCTAACACTATAGAACCTGGCGGTGAACCTCAAAAAAACCTAGCTACCTGGCGGCAACAGTGACACTAATACAGCGATCAGAAAACCGATTGCTTAGTGACACTGGCAATAGGGGGTGAAAGGGTTAACTAGGGGCAATCAAGGGTTAAAACTTCTATTTATGGGGGTACCTAACGCTATAGAACCTGGCGGTGAACCTCAAAAAAACCTAGCTACCTGGCGGCAACAGTGACACTAATACAGCGATCAGAAAACCGATCGCTTAGTGACACTGGCAATAGGGGGTGAAAGGGTTAACTAGGGGCAATCAAGGGTTAAAACTTCTATTTATGGGGGTACCTAACGCTATAGAACCTGGCGGTGAACCTCAAAAAAACCTAGCTACCTGGCGGCAACAGTGACACTAATACAGCGATCAGAAAACCGATCGCTTAGTGACACTGGCAATAGGGGGTGAAAGGGTTAACTAGGGGCAATCAAGGGTTAAAACTTCTATTTATGGGGGTACCTAACGCTATAGAACCTGGCGGTGAACCTCAAAAAAACCTAGCTACCTGGCGGCAACAGTGACACTAATACAGCGATCAGAAAAGCGATCGCTTAGTGACACTGGCAATAGGGGGTGAAAGGGTTAACTAGGGCGGTGATCAAGGGGTTAAACCTTTATTGGGGGGGGTAGGGGGCTACCCTGGACCTAAAGGGACCTAAAACTAACTGCCCTGCAACTTTTTTTCTGTAACAATGACACTAAATGCAGTGATAAGTAAATATAAAATCACTGCATTCAGTGACACTGTGACAGGGGAGAGAGGGGGGGGGTGGTCAGTGGTGACTGGGGGGGTTTGTGTGCCTATGTGTAACGTGTCAGTGTACTGTTTGGTCCAACTCACGTTACTGATGTCTTCTCTCCTCGGTATCCGGTCGGAAAGAGCAGACACGAGGAGGAACACAGCACTTCCCTCTTCCTGTGTTTACAGTTAGCACAGGAAGAGGCGGGAGGCGGACGCCCCCATTGGCTGGGAGCGATCGCGAGGGGGTGGCTGGAAACGAATAGCCGCCCCCTCATCCCGGATCGCTCCTGACCACCGCACGGAGCGGGGGGGGTCCCGATCGGAAGGTAGAACATATCCCCGTCAAGCCTTCCCTTCTTCTCCCATAAAAGAAATCGCCCAATATTCCATGAGTAGGAATATCCCTGGAATCGCCGAATAATCCATACATGAGCCAAGGCTTAATGTTGAATGTAAACAGGACACACTTTATTGAAAGTACACAGCACACTTTATACAGGATTTGGAACATCCCGCCCCCAACAACCGCTTTCCTATTGGTCCATTGTAAAGTATGCAGTCTCCACTCAGGTCCTCTTAAACCATGCAAATGAGGACTTGAAAATTACACAGCAGAGATTGGTCCCAAAGCTTGAATTGAAAATAAAGAAACAATAGAGGGCGCCACTGAGACTAAATGAGAAAATTCACTCATAATACATAATGTGATTACTTGTATAACATGGGTGGTGAAAACAACAATGACAAAAATACAACATTAATAATAAGACCTATGCATCTTGCAATACATGGTAAGGGTGTAACGGCTTTACACTGGCAACCTGCACGTTATACAAGCCCTTTGTTTGAGCCTACCAAGCCCGGACCTGTCTGCTATCCACTACTTTCGGTGGACCATCGGAGTCAAGGAGCAGTGACACGCTATACTCCCAGTGCCAGGCAGGCACTAGCTGGGGTAGGAGGCCATTCGGCTGTATGTGCATTTTTATTTGATTTTATTAAAACGGTATTGTACCATGATGTTTTCCATTCATTTTCCTATCCATATATGAGCCTACCTGATAGTACTGTGGAACAGCGCGATCCAGCATGCCCATAGTGTTCAGGCACTAATCCTGACCTGCCCATCTGACCTACTTTTAACAGAGAGGTCATACCATCTGGTAAGCACTTAGTACTTCCCCAGCACCTGAGGTGGGAACACGATTTATTCAATTTGGTGAAGGTTTCTCTCACACCCCAGAACCAGCACATCACAATCCTGACACAAATTGTGCACGGACTTCTTTTCCAATAAGAAATTATTCTACAATAGGAAGATCTTCCTGACATCTTATTATTTTTACACCATTACTTATCTTTGGGTTTCCAGGTGGACTTTTAACTGTTTATTTACCATTACACCCTTACCATGTATTGCAAGATGCATAGGTCTTATTATTAATGTTGTATTTTTGTCATTGTTGTTTTCACCACCCATGTTATACAAGTAATCACATTATGTATTATGAGTGAATTTTCTCATTTAGTCTCAGTGGCGCCCTCTATTGTTTCTTTATTTTCATTTATTATAGGTACACACTATATCACTGAGGAGCAGCACAGCATTTAATTTTATTATCTTCACACCAGTGTAGATCACTACTCTATTAGTTTTTGGCGCGGAAATATTTCCTATTGCCAAAGCTTGAATTGCCTGAATATGTGTGTTGAGACAGAAGCCCCCAGGGGGTAATTACTACAATGAAGCAATCAGAACAACAATTAACATGAGTCAATTATCTAATCGGGTGGCTAGGCGTCTCGTCTCTGACACGGCTATTCATCTGCAGAACACAATGGAAAGGTATTTCACAAGCCACTTAGCATTGAAAGGTCATTGTCCCTTACTGGCAGCATGGCAATCTGGTTTAAATAGGTTTTACAGATGCCTCTACAAAGGGGAAAGTAATCCAATTATCCAGGGCTAGAGGCAGAGAATAGCAGGGAGAGAATTACACTGAAGTATATAGGCAATTTCATAAAAGTCCTTCACAATGGCCCCCCCTTTTCTCCCTGCTCCGGCAACTCGGTTGGACCTTTCCTGGTCCAGTAGGGTTGACGGGTTCAGAGCTTTTAGTCCGAGGTTAACTCCGTTTGGCGTGACAATCCATCGGCATTCCCGTTTTGCTTGCCTGGGCGGTAATGAATCGTAAAGTCATAGGGCTGTAAGGCCAAGCTCCAGCGTAGCAAACGGGCGTTGTCCCCTGAAACCCGGTTAAACCACACCAAGGGGTTGTGATCGGTGATGAGAGTGAAAGCCCGGCCATAAAGGTAAGGTGTGAGCTTTTTGAGGGCCCATATCAGGGCCAAACACTGTTTTTCAATGGTGGCGTAACTGACCTCCCTTGGCAACAGCTTCCTACTCAGGTATGCCACCGGGTGCTCTCCTCCATCCTCCCCGATCTGGCTTAGTACTGCCCCCAGTCCAAACATTGAAGCGTCTGTGTGAACAATAAATCTTTTGTTAGGATCTGGAGTAATCAACACCGGAGCATTAACCAGAGCAGTATTTTCCAGGACTGTCTGCCAGGATAACCCATCCGCCTTCCTGGTTTGAGGCCCTGGCCCATAATCGGACGGCAAGAGGCTCGCATTCAGTCCTCTCCAAAAGCCCCTGTCCCGGCTAGGCCTGTCACACATCCCCCCTTTTGGCAGGGGACTAACCCAGTAGGAGACACCAGATGGGTTGTCTCTGAATTTAGTCAGTAGTTCCAGTCCCCCAATGCCGGTATCCATACAGTACCCCAAATCACTTGCTCCAAACCGAGCATTACTCACCCCGCCATCCTCTGCCTCTCTCAGGGAACACGTCTGCCGCTGGGGAGAGGCCTGGACTAGCCCTTCTCCCTGGAGTCCTTTCAGCCGCTGGAGAGATGACAGGGTGGCTGGGCTCAGTCCATCATGCTGTTGGGGATCTGGGCCAACTGGCCACCATTTATGGGGTATACCAGTGGAGACTGAAGTCCCATCCACTGGTGTGAGGTGAAAATCCCCCAGTGCTTGCAAAGCAAAGCCGACATCCTCCTGTTTCAGTCCTGTACCATTTTCTGGGGTTGTGCCAGTGGAGACTGAAGTCCCATCCACTACCCCAGGAACCCCTTCTTCTGTTAGGTGACAGCAGAGGTCCGGGGCACTCTGCTCTGTTGCCAGCTCTTCCGCTGGGTTGCTGTGAGTGGAGACCACAGTCCCATCCACCGATATCCGCTCAAGCTGTTGTGGGGTGCAGCCGCCAGTAGCATCCTGTCCTGCTGCCAGTGATTCCGCTGGGAGTAAGAGCTTTACCACCTCAGCTGGTTGCTGGGGAGGGGGGCCAACCGCCCCGGCTCCCTGGAACTCCACAGTTGGCCCCGGTGCTGAGCAGAGATGGCTGGCACTCTGCCCTGTTGCCAGCACTTCTGCTGGGGGTGCATAATCCATAACATCCTCTGAACAGTCCATACATTCTGTAATCTGTGGCTGGGGAGTGATCGCCATCTTCTCACCCTGAGCCTCCGAAACTGCCACAGGGGTGGGGCAGAGGTCTTGAACCCTCTGTCCGGTGACCAGCGCTTCAGCTGGGGAAGTTCCTTGTAACTCCACAAATACTGCTCTTGGTGCTGGGCAGAGCACAGTGAAGTCTGGCCCTGATACCAGCTCTTCTGCTGGAGGCCCATCAGGTTGTTTTTCCTTAGCAGAAAAATCTATTAAATCCCCTGTCTCTGGTGTCTGGGGATAGGGGTTCACCATCTCCTGTCCATGGAACCCAGAAGATGCTATAGTTACTGAGCAGAGGTTAGCAGAGCTCGGCCCTGCGGTCAGAGCTTCAGCTTTGGGAATGGCAATCTCCAGGTTTTCCCCTGCCGATTCACTGGCATACTGCTGGACAGGCACATTCCTCCATTCAAGATCGTCCCATGCAGAAACGGGATCATCAAGGTCAGTCGGCACTTGCTGCATCCATCATATAACCTCCTGGTCCATAGCGGCAGGGGCAGGTTGGAAAAGCACACTGTTACCCTGCCACATGGACGATTCTTCAGCCAGGATTTCCGCATTGTCCACTGGTAGTTCCTGATAGTCCCAGGCAAAGGGAGCCCGGCCCTGGCACTGAGCAGAGTCTAGCAGCTGTTTGTAGGCGATCTCCAGGTCCCATTCCAGAGCGGCCAGTAATTCCAAATTTTCCTGTAGCCAGTGCGCTTCCGAGATATTCAATTTTTTCTCTCTGTAATCCATTATGTCCTCCAAGGGCCACTCCCGATCATCCCCGAAGTCTGGATCACTGGACATCCTCCAATACAACAATCTCAGGCCATCATAGTCATAGGCTTCTGTGGGGCTGTCATCCGCTGACCACGGGCACTCTTGGGCTACATACCACCGGAGGGCTCTGTAACTCTCGTCCAGCTGCATTTCTGCCCGGATCAGCCCGCTTAACTCCGCTATCCACTCCTGCTTCGGTTCTTCCCCCAACAATGGCATTCGTACGTCATACTGCGGCCAGTACCTTGCATAGATGTAGGGCAGGACCTCTCCTTGGTGTTGCTGCTCCAGAGCTAGCGCTTCTTTCCAGAGTTGGCACCGAATCACATCCGCCCATCCCAGCAGGACCTCCTCTGATTCTGGCCCTGTGTGCTGTATCCGCATCTCTTGTAACCTTCCTCTGAATTCCTCTTCCATGGTTACTGTATCTGTACCTCTCCTCGTCTTTCATTTGGTGCTGCTTCTTTAGGCGTTGTCACCGATCGTCGTATTTCTGCAGCTCTCAGCTCATGTTGCCGCTCTCGTTCTTTCTCATCAAAAGCTTTAAAAGCACTAAACGGAATCTTCCTTGTGTCTGCTGTGCTGTACTCACTGTTTGGAGAATGTGCGGCTGCTTGTTGGACTGCTGCCAGTTTTAACTGTAGCTCTGCGTCTCTTATTTGTTTAGCCTCCTCCGCTAACAGGGTCATCACTTTCAGCACCACATCCGCCGTTGGGTTCGGACCGAACCATGCTAATTTCTCTCTTATTAGCTTGTTGGCTGGTGATTCCTCCTCCTGAATCACTGATGTCTCCATCTCTTGTACTGCAGGCCTTGCTGCAACGGAGTTCTCCTGGTCTAGCTCCATTAATTCTGCTATAATGACACGCTCGGTTTTGTTGCTAGCAATCCTTCCACGAACTTCCAGTAGTTCTTCCAGTGTATTTCTTTTAAGCCGGGTGTACCGGTCTTCCATTCACTGTTCCCAGTGTCTGCTTGGAATCCTGGTGTAAAGGAAAGTAGAAGGGAAAATCCCACTGCTGCCACCAGTTGTGACGGTGGTAGAACATATCCCCGTCAAGCCTTCCCTTCTTCTCCCATAAAAGAAATCGCCCAATATTCCATGAGTAGGAATATCCCTGGAATCGCCGAATAATCCATACATGAGCCAAGGCTTAATGCTGAATGTAAACAGGACACACTTTATTGAAAGTACACAGCACACTTTATACAGGATTTGGAACATCCCGCCCCCAACAACCGCTTTCCTATTGGTCCATTGTAAAGTATGCAGTCTCCACTCAGGTCCTCTTAAACCATGCAAATGAGGACTTGAAAATTACACAGCAGAGATTGGTCCCAAAGCTTGAATTGCCTGAATATGTGTGTTGAGACAGAAGCCCCCAGGGGGTAATTACTACAATGAAGCAATTAGAACAACAATTAACATGAGTCAATTATCTTAATCGGGTGGCTAGGCGTCTCGTCTCTGACACGGCTATTCATCTGCAGAACACAATGGAAAGGTATTTCACAAGCCACTTAGCATTGAAAGGTCATTGTCCCTTACTGGCAGCATGGCAATCTGGTTTAAACAGGTTTTACAGATGCCTCTACAAAGGGGAAAGTAATCCAATTATCCAGGGCTAGAGGCAGAGAATAGCAGGGAGAGAATTACACTGAAGTATATAGGCAATTGCATAAAAGTCCATCACAGTCACCCTATGGCCCTAGTGGACATAAGGTGACCCTAGACATAGGAATATCTCAGTCTGTCACGGGCCATTCCGTTACAGAAACTATACAGCCCAAGTACAGTAAACACCAAGTACGTCTAGGTGCAAACTATACGACACAAGTGCAGTAAACACCAAGTACTTTTAGGTGCCAACCCTATGGCCCAAGTGCAATACACACCAAGTACGTTTAGATGAAAACTATACGGCACAAGTGCAGTAAACTACAAGTACATTTAGGTGCAAACTATACGGCCCAAGTGCAGTAACACCAAGTACGTTTAGCTGCAAACTATACAGCACAAGTGCAGTAAACTACAAGTACGTTTAGATGCAAACTTTACAGCACAAGTGCAGTAAACTACAAGTATGTTTAGGTGCAAACTATTCGGCCCAAGTGCAGTAACACCAAATATGTTTAGGTGCAAATTATACAGCACAAGTGCAGTAAACTACAAGTACGTTTAGGTGCAAACTATACAGCACAAGTGCAGTAAACTACAAGTACGTTTAGGTGCAAACTATACGGCCCAAGTGAAGTAACACCAAGTACGTTTAGGTGCAAACTATACGGCACAAATGCAGTACACACCAAGTACGTTTAGGTGCAAACTATACAGCACAAGTGCAGTAAACTACAAGTACGTTCAGGTGCAAACTATACGGCCCAAGTGCAGTAACACCAAGTACGTTTAAATGCAAACTATACAGCACACAAGTGCAGTAAACTACAAGTACGTTTAGATGCAAACTATACGGCACAAGTGCAGTACACACCAAGTATGTTTAGATGTAAACTATACAGCACACAAGTGCAGTAAACTACAAGTACGTTTAGATGCAAACTATACGGCTCAAGTGCAGTAACACCAAGTACGTTTAGGTGCAAACTATACAGCAGAAGTGCAGTAAACTACAAGTATGTTTAGGTGCAAACTATACGGCCCAAGTGAAGTAACACCAAGTATGTTTAGGTGCAAACTATACAGCACAAGTGCAGTAAACTACAAGTACGTTTAGGTGCAAACTATACGGCCCAAGCGCAGTAACACCAAGTACGTTTAGGTGCAAACTATACGACACAAGTGCAGTACACACCAAGTACTTTAGGTGCAAACTATACAGCACAAGTGCAGAAAAACTACAAGTACGTTTAGGTGTAAACTATACAGCACATGGGCAATACAACACGTTAGAAGACTGAAGCTAGCACAACCAACTGCCTGACAAATAGAAATAGCTAATCTAGCTAAACTATATATACTCCTGATATGTATATGTGATGACCGGGGAGGGGGAGCCCCACGGCCACGCACATACGCTTAATGGTTAGCTACTTAGTTCTTGGGGCTAGGAGCCCAGGGTCTGGTGGTAGTAACCCTTAGTGAGGGTCGGATGGTATTAACCCTCTCTGTCACGTGACGCCACTGTAGTCTTGGTATACCCCAGGAAACTACAGCTCCGGGGGCCTCCGTATCCCCGCTAGCTAGGGTGGTAATAACACAGTCCACAACAGGGGTCAATATAACGAAGGCATTACTGGCATTAAGACAGATGTTAAAATCTTCACAGCGTTCACACAAAGTGTCGCAAAGGTTCCACACACAGTCTCTAGAGGACCACACAGCTGATAATGCTTGGGCTTGGCTTATCATATCTCCTTGGCTTTTGCGGCCGGATTAGTAATACTGGGCCTATGCTTGACTTGGCTGAAGAATAGATGCACTTACTGAAGTGTCGGTAGACTTGAGGCTTTTTGTCGGAATGACGGATTGATCCGATAATTGCGCTGAAGTACTGATTCTATAGTATTTAGGGGTACTCCGCGATTTGCTGTACTTTCTCCTGAACGGGAGGTCTCTGGCCTGCACTGATTCTCCTCTGACTGAAATCTGCTCTGACCTGCCAGAAACTGTGTGTAGCGCTAGACTCTCCTAAACAGGAACTCCCACCCCTTATATAGACGTGAGGAGACTGAAGCCCATTGGTTGAAAGCTGAGGGAGACTGAAGCCCATTGGTTGAGAGCTGAGGGAGACTGAAGCCCATTGGTTGAGAGCTGAGGGAGACTGAAGCCCATTGGCTGAGAGCTGTGGATCATAGAGTCTTGTCTGTATTCCCCTTGGAACTTACATTTAAAGTTTGTTACAAGTTAAAGTATAATACAACACCATAAGGTCTTGTCTAGCACTTAATCCTACTGACTCTCATACACTCTGACTAAACATAAAATGGCGGACTAAAACTCTTAAAGCTATACGCACCTAATAAATGTATTATCAACCATAACAGTATAAATCACATCATGACTAGCTGACTAGAGTCCCTGCAGGGAAGGCCCCACAAGCCGAGGGTCTCAATCTGACAGGGCCTACAGCAAATACCTGTACTGGGACACCAAAAATATATATTATCTACACACTGTAAATTTAAGTAAACTGTCTAGCCTGCCTGCTCTATCTATCTATCTAGAAAAAAAAATACACTGGGCCAGATTCTCGTAGATGTGAGCAAAAACAAAGATACGATGGCGTATCTGGAGATACGCCGTTGTATCTCCTTTGAGAATCTGACCCACTGTCTCTCTCTCTCTCTCTCTCTCTCTCTCTCTCTCTCTAGGACTGATTTCACTAACACCGCCGCAATACGAGACCGCCTTGCAGGCTGCCTTTTATAGTGTGGGGCGTGTGCTAAAGCCCTGAGCCATAATTGGCCAAAGCCACCCTGGCTTTGGCCAATTATGGCTCTCCGTTTTTGCGCGCTGTGATTGGCCAAGCATGCGGGACATACAGCATGCTTGGCCAATCATCAGCGCGCAATGCCGCAGTGAATTATGGGGCATGGCGCGTCACTCGAATTTGGCGTGAATGACCCATTTTGTTTGATTTTCGACGAACATACGAACAGACAATGTTCGAGTCGAACATACGTTCGACTCGAACAAGAGGCTCACCCCTGGCGGTGACGTAAAACACAACGACGTGCTGAAAAAAATTAGGTTCAATGCTTCCAAGCATGTGTCGACTTGATTCTGAGCATGCGTGGATTTTTAACCCATGGACGTACCTACAGACGATCATTTTTTTCCATAGGTTTTTTTATCCAGCAGATAATTTTAAAACAAGTTTCTATTTTTTTAATCTGTGGATAAATAACCGATGGGGCCCACACACGATCGGTTTGGTCTGATGAAAACGGTCAATCAGACCGTTTTCATCAGACTAACCTATCGTGTGTACGCAGCATTAGACGCTGATCCCTGACATAATCGTGATGCCCACCAAAGACCAGATCGGCTACACTTGGGAACTGGGAGCCAGTTGCTTTGGATTTGTGCTGTTTCCTTTGTCACAATACTGAGAGTGCAGGTTATTTGTCATGTGCAACTTGCAGTAGAGGATAAGGATTTGTGTCATTCACTTTGGCAGGAGCTCACTGAGGAGGAGCTGCTTGGAAGCATTCTGACTGCACATACCTTAGCTGTTGAGGGTAGACTTTCACTTAGTACAATCTTTCATCCAGGACTTTTCGGAGATACTATTTCAGGTTACCTCTCAGGCCGCGTACACACGACCAAATAAATCTGCTCAAATCGGTCGGACAGACCGATTTGATCAGATTTGTCTGCTGTTTTGGTTTGATCGCTGTACACACGATCAAACCAAAATCCCCGCCGGCAGACAGTGCGGTGACGTGGCGGTGACGTTGACGCTGCCACGTCACCGCACCAGGAAGTAAAACACTTCCGCGCATGAGTCGAATCCATTTGACGCATGTGCGGGCAGATATGTCTACTGGTTAGCGTACTAACCAGCAGACATATCGGTCCGACAGGTTCCCAGCAGACAGATTTTAAAGCAGGCTTTAAAATCTGTCTAGTGGTCAAATCCGTCTGCTCGCCCGTACACACGATCGAATCTGTCTGCTGATACGGTCTGTCAGTCCGTTTCCAGCTGATAGATTTGATCGTGTGTACGCGGCCTCAGGGGCATGATATTTTCACTCCCCCATTTACTTCGTACCAGGCTGTATTTTTGGGATGGTTGTGCAGGTTATTCTCTCTAGCAGTATTCAGCCTATTCACAACAGGTGGATGTATTGTTTCTCTGCACTGTTTAATTGAGCAATGTGAGCAAGGGAGAGACAAACTGACTCTAGTTCAACCTCTACTACAAGCTTGGTCAGAGATCATATCCCCAGTGCAAGATGAGTCACCAGTAAGTGCACTTCCCCTGCATGCAATCCATTGAAAACTCTCCCTGCAGTGCCGTTACCCATAGCAACATCTCAGGCCTTTTCCTGTTTTTCTAATCTTCTTCCTTCTATTCTTCCTAGTACTGTTACTACCTTCCCATCAGCAGTACAGTCTGGTCAGCACAAGGCAACTACATGCAGGACTCCAATATCTAAGCAAAAGAAATATAAACAAAACTCGTCTCCTGCTCTTATAACTGTGGCACTATACATGTTGCCTGCTGGTCCTGTTTCCACCGATCCAGTGCCTGATGCGATTTAGTCCTCCTCCATGCAGATGACTGCTGCTGATGCGATCCAGGCCTCCTTCATGCAGACGACTGCTGCTGATGCGATCCAGTCCTCATCCATGCAGAGGACTCCTGCTGATGTGATCCAGTCCTCTTTCATTGGCATTGGACGGTCGGGTGTCCTTTGGTGTTCCAGCATTGGGACACAAGCTGCTTTTGAGAATAAGCCTTTGGTGTTGCGCCTTCTTGGGGATTTGACTAGCAGAGAACCCAGACAGTTTTAGGGCCCTGGTGGCGGGGTTCTCACCAGGCCTTCAGACATGGACAGTGGAGTGCTCAGTCGGCTTGCAGAACCTGGTGGTGGGGCCCTATGGAGCGTCCAGAGGCCGCTTCTTAAGAGGGGGGGGATTAATTAGGATTAAGTTCACCTGCTGGTGGCACTAGTATATAGTATATAACGTGTTGGCAATAGAAACGTTAATCCTCCCAAGCGCTATGTCACTCCCGAGTGCAAGGTGTCTCTACTTGGGGCAATGCAACTTCCAGAAAGTATAAGTAATTCTACGAGCACCACCTTCCTGCAACACAGTTATTTATGTTGGTGGGCAGATGCCCTCTCATCAAATGAGGCCTCGCCTCGCTGGTACGTTCTGTCTGGAAAGTCTCGGTTTGCAGCCTCTCTGCGGCTTGTAGTCCCTGGTCCTCCGCGCAGCCATTCCCAAGATGCTGGCAGATAGGCGACTCCGGTTGCTGTGGAGTGTAGATAAAGATCACTGCTGTAAGGATCCCTCTCCCACTAGGCGATCCGCTCTGGTGACTGTAGGCCCAGGCTTCTTAGGCCTAGGCACACTTGTAGCAGGCCTCAGCACAGGTTTCCTCCTGGCTTGAAGATGGCATCCCAAGAGGCCGAAACCAAGCCTTCCCTTGCCCTAAATAGATCCTCCCAGGAGGCTGCGAGTGGTGCAATGCACCTTGGTAGCACAGTAGCACTATGGATATTGTAGTCTATTTCAAATCTACAGTAATAGAGTCTCTTTCTCTCTATACTACGATATCCATCATGCATTGTTCCATCATAACTGTAGAAAACAAATTGCAACAATATAATAAATGGACACCGGAGGGAACTAGATTCCTATTAAGCACAAACTGTAGTCCATGAGCTACGTTCCAAAGTGACACCTTGCTACATTAATATATATAGAGCTATATATAGAGCTCCCTGGGGGTTTCTAGGGACACCTCTGTGGCCTTCATCACAGTTGCTAGGGGAGATAACACATCTTTAACTGCATTCAGAGCAACATTTTATCTCTAGTGAACTGCACTAGCCCATTAGCAACTTGACCATCAACTTTAGCCAACACAATATTATCGGTTTTACCCATCACATTGTCATATTCAAGTTTACCACTTGCCTCCCCACTGGACAGGGCACTGCAGCGAGGCAAGTCCTTTTTCACACAGACAGTGGATCTCCCATTTGGGGTCACTTCAACCCCAGTGTGCACATTCACATAGTTAATCTTTTCCATGCATTTACCAGCAACAGTCTTACCGATCACTGTAACAGGGGTTGCCATGTTCATTTGAGTATGTTGTCTATGCTTTATGCCACTTTCACTGGCCAACTCTCCCTGGTGGCCATGGAATGAAACTGCATCAGCCATTGTTAACTCCTTATCACCCCCTGCAGGCACAACAGGTACTTCCTCACAGTTGCCAGAGGTGATTGCAATCACGCTTGTACAAAAATCTGGGCTTGTAGACTACGGGCCAGATTCTTTAAGAAAATCGCCGGCGTAGCGTAAGCCATTTACACTACGCCGCCGCATCGTACTAGATCAAGTGCCGTATTCTCCATGCACTTGCTCCGTAGTTTGCGGAGGCGTAGAGTAATTCGCCCAGCGTAAGCCCGCGTAATTCAAATGGGGCGGCTTGTATTTAAATTAAGCGCGCCCCCACGTCGAACGAACTGCGCATGCGCCGGCCGGGGAAAAAGCCCAGTGCGCATGCTCCAGCTCACGTCGGAAAGCGCCGTTGAAACCGACGTCAAAACGATGTGATCGTCACTACGCAATGCCCTATTCGCGAACGAGTTAGTAAAACGACGTAAGCGATGGAAAAAGCTGACGCTGACCCGACGCCAACTTAACATGGCATCCGACGGCACCTGACGGCATCCGATGGGACTTCGTAAGGTTACTCCTTATAGAAGCAGGGGTAATCTTACGAGTTCGTAAATGACGTATGCGACGCCGGGGCGGCGTAAAAGCGATCGGGAATCGGCGTAGTAGCCTCATTTGCATAGGCAAATGAGAAAACAACGTAAAGGCCACATAGTGGCCGGAGTTGTCATTACAACTACGAAACGCAAGTGTAATGGTATTACACTTGTCAAATGTTCAAGCGTATCTATGCCAAAGTGATGCTAAGCATCACTCGCATAGATATGAGCCAAAAAAACGGCGTTACGACGGGGTATCTGATATACTCCGTCGTAGCGCCGCTGAGAATCTGGCCCAAAGACTTCTGCCCAGTAGCCATATCTCCAGTCATGTTCCATAACCTGGGACAAGAAAAAATTCCATGCCCAAGCTGACCACATTCCAGGCATGGTAAATTTTTCACATATCTTTAGTGGGACGCCTCTCCACATCTCCACTGTAGCTCCTCCTTCCGGTTAATGTTTGATCTCTCGTTGCTAAGGAAGATGGCACTCTTCCAGCTGTACTTTGCTAACTCTCCCAAACGCAGTGAAATTGCACCCTTTGAAGCATTGTTGCTTTCGCCTTGCCACGCTCCTCTGTCGGCAATATGTTTCTCATGTGGTCCGCAGACTTGACATCACCGCCGTTGCTATGGGCAACCACATACCTCTCGAACTTCTGATCCGCCTTTTGGACACTCCTGGCACTCAAATCAGGATTCCGAAACATTGTTGCAGACCTTTGTCTGGCCATATCACCTTGTCTTGGAGATAAAGGGCACTTGGAGACAACATGCCCCCACTCACTGCATCGCAAACAGCGCTCTTGCTTCAGAGCCTTAGCAGGGCTTCCCCAACTGCATTCTCTTTCAAACTTATGCCTTTGCACATTGATAGCTGGCCTGCTTGTACTAGCGTTATCAGGGGCAACCACGTGTACTTCCCCTTTAACTGGAGTTGGTTTAGCAAAAAAACAGTCTGCAATACTCTCCAGGAGGCTCAAACCCTTGCATCATCTTCGCAGTCACTCCACCAAACTTTTTCACCGTCCAGCAAAAAATTAAGCACTGTCACTTTAAAGCAAGTTGCTTTTCACTTCATGCAAGCTCTCCTCAGCTGCACACACATATTGTGCTGTCTCAAGCACACAAACACAGTTAATATAACAAAAGAGGAGAGGGGAAAAGGCTGCTTGGGGCCTATCACCCATCAATCATCAAAGGTCAGACGACGGTAATGACTAGGATTTTAAAGGCACTGATAACAAAGCCATAGGGTAGTATAAAAGAATACATTTATTGACATAAAACAAATTACACGTTTAAAAGCAAAATAGGGACAGGCCCCACAGATCAAGAAGGTAGTGTACTTGGACAAAACCATCGACAATCTAGTTGGTGGAGCCAGCCAGCAACCTCGACCGGTTTCGAACCGCTTCTTCAGGAGGGTCTGTAGAATGCATAGAAAAAATATACAGTAGAAACAAGCAAATTAGATACAGTAAATAACATAACATAATAACCAAGCAGTGATAAAATATCAAATACCTGATCTATACATCAGCCTAGGTGAGCTGACACGCCTCTTTTTGACATTTGTTATTTTATCACTGCTTGGTTATTATGTTATGTTTCTACTGTATATTTTTTCTATGCATTCTACAGACCCTCCTGAAGAAGCGGTTACGACCGCGAAACCGGTCGAGGTTGCTGGCTGGCTCCACCAACTAGATTGTTGATGGTTTTGTCCAAGTAACACTACCTTCTTGATCTGTGGGGCCTGTCCCCTTTTTGCTTTTAAACATTTAATTTATGTCAATAAATGTATTCTTTTATACTACCCTATGGCTTTGTTATCAGTGCCTTTAAAATCCTAGTCAACATCATCGTCTGACCTTTGATGATTGATGAGTGATAGGCCCCAAGCAGCCTTTTCCCCTCTCCTCTTTTGGTCTCATCTTTTCCAAATTATTATTCTGGATGATGGCACATTGTATGCCCTTTATGAAGCATAATTGAGGCTATACTCTCCCTTTTTTGACAGTTCATATAACAGATGAACTTACATTTCCAGGGATCTCAGATTGTGCTAAAATTCAGGTACATAACCTGCAACATGCAATGCCTTTTTCCTAGCTGCACTTCCGCACACAGCCAACAGTTCCTGACGTGATCTCACTGTGGAGCAAGGACCCGGATTTCACCGTCTTGTGCCCGCTAAATCAACCACTTGTAAAGTTGGGGGTTGTTAACTCTCGTGGTATATGCGTTTTTAAGTGATTCACGCCAGCCAGGAACTATATTTAAAGGGCATGGTAGCCTATTTTTATTAAAAAGGCAAAAATAAAAGTCCAAACACAGGTTTCCCACGCACAAGCCACACAAAATGATAACTTCAGCCTCCTGGCTCACACATGCAAAAGAAAATACGGAGCCACCTGACTCTCTTCAGCAGCAGCACCACTGCTCAGGCTCCTGACTCCTGTCAGCAACCTCAGACTCAGGTCTCTGGGTTTCACAGTGCAGCCTGCACTCTCCAGCTTCTGTAGCTACTTCAGTGCACACCTGCAGTCCCTGGGTTCTCCCTTCCAAGCCTGGACTCCTCGGGAGGGTGGAGCCCAGAACCATGGTCAGGTGTCTACAAATAGGCCAGCACACACCTGACCAGTCAGTGTGCTGGTAAATCTGAACCCAGGACTGAAGACTTCATTTCACCCGGATCTCTACGAAATCCCAGGGCTCCAGGTCCCAAAGTGGATTTTATTAAATAATGAGGGAACTGAAACGCCAGCTTCCTCTGTAAATTATAAGCTCCCTGGAGCCCCTCAACCCGTCCATTTGAGAATTCTGGGTCACTACACTTTTGGGGTACCACACTACTACAATATATATACTGTGCATATATATATATATATATATATATATATATATATATATATATATCCTTTGTTTGGTCTCAGTTCCCTTGTGTAGCTGAGTGTCTGGTGTCCTTAGACGCTGATCCCTGACACGCCTGCTGTTCACCATTTTGGACGCCTATTAGAGGGTATGCTCTAATTAGGTGCTTCCAAAAAATACCCCATCGCTGTAATTCAGGCTCCCGGTGCCCGAAAAGGGGCTGGTGCCTGAATAGGGGGTGGCAGCGGCGACCATAGATAGATTCATGCAATGAGGGGTGGCAGTAGAGAGGGTTCAGTGCCCGTGCGCCCCTTATGGACGCACCGTCACTGCTACCAAAAGTTTATTGATCATGATATCACTGTGCCTGATTGACCAGCAAATTCACTTTACCTAAACCTCATTGAGAATTTGTGGGGTATTGTCAAGAACCAACAATGCAGACGAGCTGAAGGCTTTAAAAGCAACCTGGGCTTCCATAAAATCTCAGCAGGGCCACAGGCTTATTGCCTCCATGCCATGCAGTATTGATGCATTAATTCATGCAAAAGGAGCCCCGAGCAAGTATTGAGTGCTTACTATATTGCATATGAACATACTTTTCAGTAAGCCGACATTTCGGTATTAAAACTACTTTTTTTTATTGCTCTTATGTAATATTCATATTTTCTGAAGTACTGAATTTTGGGTTTCCACTAGCTGTGAGCCATAATCATCAAAATTAAAAGAAAAAAATATTGAAAAATATCACTCTGTAACACATCTATCTAAAATATGAGTTTCGATCGTGTGTACGGCCGAGCAGACAGATTTGTCCACCCGACAGATTTCAAAGCATGCTTTGAAATCTATCGGGTGGGAATCTGTCCGCCCGACATGTCTGCTGGTTAGTACACTTACCAGCAGACATGTCGTCCCGCACCACCGCCGCACCGCCGCCGAATGGATTCGGTGCATGCGTGGAAGTGTTTTACTTCCTGGTGCGGTGACGTGGCGGCGTCAACGTCACCGCCACGTCACCGACACGTCAGCGCGCCGTCTGCTGGCGGGGATTTTGGTTTGCTCGTGTGTACACGCGAGCAAACCAAAATCCCAGCAGACAGATTTGTTCAAATCTGTCGGACGGACAGATTTGAACAAATCTGTCCGCTCGTGTGTACGAGGCCTTAGAATTTAATTACTGAAATTAACTTTTTAATAAAATTCTAATTTTATGAGATGCACCTGTATACAAGGTAGACTCCTTGCACTGCTATGAGGTTGTGGTTGAGGTTGTGTGTTAAGGTGACCAGATTTTTTAAATAAAATCCGGTGCCATTTTTTTTTGCTACTAGTAATGGCGGTAATCAGTGACTCTCTGCCCATCACCGCCGCTACCAGCCTCACAGCCTGTCAAGTATTACTCTTCGGCCCCCCGGCTACTACTGGGTGGGGAGTGGAGGAAGATCACTCCGCAAGGGAAGGCAAAGAGCTAAGCAGGCAGGCAAATGGCCGGAATTGAGCCAAGGCAGAAGAAAATGCGAGTGGAGCTGGATGGGCATGCACCCAAAACTGAAGAAATATTCCCTCCACTCCGACCAGAACATGATAATCAAAAAGGGGTGCAGATAATGGAAAGAAATAGACCCCCCTAAGCTAGTAGGAGCAGGGGTGTGAAATTCAGATTTTTTTTGCCCCAGCCCCCGTTCAAATCCATTCCGGGGACAAAACCAGGGACAGACTTGGTCCGGGAACAGTATCCTCAATCTGGGGACTGTCTCCTGAAACGGGGGATGCCTAATCACCCTATTGTATATGCTCTATCTATATCATACAGGTCTGCATAAAAAATAGATGTCAGCAGCTACAAATACTGCAGCTACTGACTTTTAAAATAAGGACACTGTCCAGGGCGCCTGCAATGTCCTCACCCAAAGCCAACCCATACCTCAGCTCCGGGTGGAGGCACCAATATCTTCAGTAAGGCAATTTAGTAAGTGAAGCACAAGGCTTCACAGCCAAGTTCCCTACTGCATATGTGCGAGTTGAGCTGCGCATTCTGAGTGGTCTCTGCTCTCTTCTGTGTGTCTCCCAAAAGACAGCGGGGGGGGGGACAAGGGAGGGACAGGACATGGCGCAGATCATCGCGGATACTGTGGCGACCATTCGCCGGAAGTGGGAGCAAATACCCGGATTAGACAGGTATCTGACCCCCCCCCAAGGTGCTTAATGTGATACCAGAGGATGGAAGGAACCAGATCAGTGGAAGTTCAATTTGTGGGTGAAACTTTGCTATAATAAGTCCCAAAAGGAGTTGTAAGCTTCACCTGCTGGCTGTTTTGCAAATATAAAGTGCATAGTGAGGATATTCGTGAGTGGCTATACAGACTTATTTGGTGCAGAATAGCACAATATACAGTTTGAGAGAAGCACTCATGAAGCATAAACTGACAATCTAGGTTTCAGTAAGGCTCAGAAATATTTTATGATTACCTAACCAAAACAAATATTGTTAAAATATTATGTCTTTGGTGCTAAACAAAACCACTATACACTCCATAGAAGGGGTGCTATCAGGATGAGGGGATTAAGTGAAAGCTTGGCAAACTGACTTTATCTACACTAATAAGGTGAGCCATTTCTGGTTCATGTATTTAGAAATAAACATATTGTAAGTGTTTTTAGCATGTTTAATTTTATTTTACAACATACATTTTAGTTTTGCAGAAAGGCGCTGCATTACATTTTATGTTCTTTCAAGGGATATCTCCAAAGTTTACACCAAGAAAAATTTGTAACAGAAAAAAAAAAAAAAAAAACATGCATCAAGTTGTATTTATAAAAGTTTTTGGACTTTTGCATATGCACGTCTTCTGTTGAATGACCATGCACACTCTTTAAAAAAAGGAGCACTTGATTCTATTTTCTGGATCAAAAAGTCAAAAATATTTTACATTTTTAAAATTGCTTTTTGTACACTGTCTAACCATATTGGATCTGTTTACCATGTTTTCTCAAAACCTTGATGAAATTTCAAACAGCTGTAGGCATTCGGAAAATCATATTAGCAACGGGCATGACTTTAAATCATATTTGACGCTTCTAAAGTGTGCGGTTCTTTATTCTAGTGAAAATAAGGCTATAAATAGTTGGGTTTCTAGATGTGTCCTTTTCATGTTTAATACTTAACTCCTGCAAAGGATTATGAAACCCAAAGATTATAATAACATTGATTTATGTACAGTTGACATTTTAAAGATAAACTTTTTCTAACAGATGGAATGGCGGCTAGTGTTCAGCAAACATGAAAAGAAAGTGAAATTCTCTCAGTTATAGCAAACCTATAGTCATATCTTAAATGAAAGAATGAATTTACTTTAAGACTCTGGTTCGGCCACACCTGGAGTATGCCATCCAGTTCTGGGCTCCAGTCCTCAGGAAGGATATGATGGAAATAGAGTGAGTACAGAGAAGGGCAACAAAGCCAAAAAAAGGGACTGGAGGATCTTAGTTATGAGGAAAGATTACAAGCACTGAACTTATTCTCTCTGGAGAAGAGACGCTTGAGACCATTTGAAGCGCTCATCACTCATTTTATTTTACTCCCTGGCGGTATGATTCTGTCTGGAATTACGTACCAAAAGCGGTACAATTTTTTGCATGGAAATTTGGCGTTTTATACGGTAGGCCTGCAATTCTTAGGAATAACTCGCTTAAATCTGTCCAAACAAGACATCCCGGGTATGATAAAGTTTGAAAAACAAAATCATACATTTTAATATAATAAATAACTATAAATAATTATAACAAATGATAATGTAATTATAATAAAAATTATTCAATAATGTAATCAAATCAAAATCATTGAAATTTGCTCAGTTGCAGAATTGTCGCTGTCATTATTTTTATTTTTTTTATGACGAATTTGCCCACAAATCGCTATCGCTCAATTCTGCAAGTGATTATAATTTATTATCGCTGTTTTCTAGCTGCTCTAAAACTATTTTTGACATAAAGGGACACTTTTGGTTGCTATGGACAATCTACAGTTTGCAGGCAGAAAGAACAGTTTTTATTATATAAAAGTGCATGTAGGACACTGGGCAGACCACTAGGGACAAGGGGGGTGTGTATTTTTTACATACAGTACTGTAATCTATAAGATTACAGTATACTGTATGTAATGTGTTTGTTTACTTTTTTGAATTTGGCGCCGTTCTCCGCCCCCGTGCGTCATAACGTCGCAGGGAACGGAGATCGGCGGCACACGGGCACTGTGTGTATCAAGCGAGGACCCGCTCGCTCACACAGCGGGGATGCATCGCAGGATCCAGGGACAAGGTAAGTAACTTTGTCTGGATGCTGCAAGGTAAGCTGCGCCGCTGCACACTCTGCACATCTACCCCGAGCGTGACTCGGGGTTACCGATCCTAGCATGGAAAAACCACCCCGAGTCACGCTCTGGAATACCGCTAGGAGGGTTAAATATCTTGGGGGGGTCCCATATCATTTAAAATGCGGCTGTAATGTATTGCTGACTCCCTGCAATATAGGTTAAAATCAAGGGGAAAAAAACGGCCATACTAGGCCCTTCGGGTCTGGTATGGATTTTAAGGGGAACTCCCTGCCAAATAAAAAAAAAAATTGGCGTGGGGTTCCCCCCAAAATCCATATCAGACACTTATCCGAGCATGCAGCCTGGAGGATGGGGGGGGGGGGGTGAACCATCTCAGGCTAAATGCCCTCAACATTTTTTTTTAATGAAGGAAAGAAAACAGTCTTTTGTAGTTTTTACCTTTTCACGCTTTTTTTGTACCCGATCACATAGGGGGCCCCCTTGTTAAAGGGGGTTTCCAGATTCTGATAAGCCCCCCACCTGCAGACCCCCACAACCACCGGGCAGGCAAGGGTTGTGGGGATGAGGACCATGACCATATCAACATGGGGACAAGGTGCTTTCGGGGGGACCCCAAAGCCCTTTTCCCATGTTGAGGGCAAGTGGCCTGGTATGGTTCAGGGGGGCGCTCACTCGTCCCCCCCCTCCATCCTGACCTGCCAGGCTGCTTGTTTGGATAAGGGTCTGGTATGGATTTTGGGGAGGACCCCATGCCATTTCTTTTTTTAAATTGGGCATGCAGTCCCCCTTTAAATCTATATCAGACCTAAAAGGCCTGGTGTGGATTTTGGGGGAACCCCATGCTGTTTTTTTTTTCTTATTTTATAGTAGAGTTCGCCTTAAAATCTATACCAGACCCAAAAGGCCTGGTATGGAATGAGGGGGAACTATGCCGTTTTCTTTCTTAATTCTGTCATAAGGTCCCCCTTAACCACTACAATGCCCTGTATATACTGTACACTGACTGCACTGTAAATATATATATATATATATATAAAATGTATTATTTAGCAGATTATAGTTACTAAAATAATTGCATTTCCATGTTCTGTGTACTGTGGGAGACCAGATATAGTGAATGCAGGGTCCTGAGTTTAGTAACATTTTAGGGTAAAAAACTTTATCCAGATCCCAGTCTTAGCCCCCCTAAATACTCACTTGAGCCTTATCTCAATCCAACGCTGTTCCCAAGACTGACTGACTGATTACTGTACTGGCCTGCTGCTGGTACTGTGGCAGGCGCAGCACTATGAAGTGCCTCATGCGCTGTGGCATTAGAAGAATTGTGATATCTCTGACTTTTCAGTCCAACAAGACTATCTATTACTCTGAAATTCCTCTATTGCCGTTCTATGGAAGCAGTAGGTTTAAAGAGCACACCAAAATGCTTAAAATAACTTCTTTAATAACTTCACTTTTCTTCATATAAAATACTGCTGCTTTGCAGCAGACAGTCAATGTACAAAAACACGTGATGAATAAAGTATAACAGAAAATGGTGCTTCAAATATTCAGTCTTGTCAATTAACATAAGATGGTGGATATATTTCTTTCTTCAGTATTTACTCTCTCTCTCTCTCTGTAAGTTATCAAAGCATTCTCTGATTTCTCTGAAAGGTATAACTGTGGTTTGAAGGTATGAAGGTTTGATATGGTTCGGGTTTGCAGGGTTAGCTTAGTTTGATATGGTTCGGGTTTGATGAGTGATGAGTGATTCAGGTTTGGTGGAACTACAAGTGAACACACAGCTAAATCAGTATACAGCTCTAATCACACTATTTACAATAAGAACATATATATAACTGTATAATTACCTAATTTTGCCCTGGCTTCCATAAGAACTGCTCTGTATGTCTCTGTGTGTCTGCTCTCTGTCCTCTGTGGTGGAATGAACTAATTTTCAGAGCACATGTACAGCACTAGGAACCTCCCAGACAGAGTGTTTGTAAAGCTGGCTGTGACTGGTCAAGACTCTGCTCAATGTGAGATTAGCTGTGATTGGGCCAAGGCTTCTGATGAGTCACAAAAGCTTAACTCTATGCTTGCTGGTATGACTTAAACTGTGAATAACTTTGCTTACCTTCTGCCCCATACAAACAAATGACTCTTAAAGGCATATTTTTTCTTTTGCTTCTGTGAACACAACATACAACTGTTATATAACATCCAAACACAAAATCACAGTAAATAACTCTGCCTTTGTCTCTCACATATAAAAATGTGCTCTACATTAGGTTCTTAGCAGGTTTAGCTGTATATACATGTAAGTTATATTAGCTACCTAGGACAGGTTTTATCTGGCCACTACAGGTACCATATGACCTCTGTAACCAATCACAGCAGGTCACATGACAGTTGTAAACAATGGATGGCTTTGTTTCAAGCCATTTATTGTGTTGCTAGCTGTGACTGCTCACAGCAATCACATGGTACAGACTGGGCCAATTGCAGCTCATCTGTACTATGTGATCAGCTGTGGCCAATCACAGATTTTCAAAACAAAGTGAATTAATCAATAATATTCAGTAAAATGCTTGCTTATAGCAAATGAATGTGTTGCTATAAGCCAGGGGTGTCCAAACTTTTTCCAAAGAGGGCCAGATTTGATTAAGTGAACATGCGTAAGGGCCGACCATTTTGTCTGACATTCTTTGAACCATTAAAATTCAGTCTAAGTGTGTTCATCCCAGCAACTAATACACAATGCCCAACTAAAATTCTCTTGCCTTTGTAGCTCTGTGTGGTGAAGAGATTAGCTTGGGTTGTGTTATTTGGATATATCTATCTATCGTTTGCGGTCCCATTACAGAGGCCGCCAAGTAAACAGGAGATTCTCCTGTATGTAATCTGACGGCACTTGTCCCGCCCCTCCCGGTCCCCTCCGAGGCAGCGCCGATAAGCAGAGTATATATATATATATATTTATATATATATATATATTTTGTAGCCCTGGGGGACATATATATATATATCAATCCAAAATACCAGGGGGGGCACATTTAACTGGAACATGGGCCGCAATTGGCCCGCCAGACAGACTTTGGACATGCCTGCTATAACCCAATGGTCTCCAAACTGCAGCATGGGGCCCAAATTTGGCCCTTTGTTTGTCTTTATCCGGCCCTGGGGGCACTATTCTTCCCTCTGATAAAAAAAGCACTAATTACCCCACTAACACCATCATTGGGGCATCATTTCTTCCACTGACACCAACAATGGACCATTATTCCTCCCATTGACACCTAGGATGGTGCACTATTCTTCCTACTAGCACCAGGGATGGGGCCCTATTCTTCCCACTAACACCAACAATGGGTCACTATTCCTCCCACTTGCGCCAACGATGGGGCACTATTTCTCCCATTGACACCAACATTGGCGCACTATTCCTCTCACTGACACCCATACTGGGACACTATTCCTCTCATTGACCAACACTGGGGCACTATTCCTCCCACTGACACTAAAGATTGGACACTTATCCTCCCACTAACACCAACAATGGGGCACTATTCCTCCCCCCAATATCAAAGATAGAGCACTGTTTACTCACATGGAAAAAATATTGATCACTGCCCCAGAGTAGTACTATGTTACTATGGTAACATTTTAGTGCTCAAGTTAAAGGGGGTTATTTACAAAATACAAATCCACTTTGAACTACAAGTGCAAAGTGCACTTAAAATTGCACTGAAAGTGCAGTCACTGTAATTCTGGGAAGATCTGAAACGAGGGGAAGCTCTGCTGATTTGATCATCCAATCATATGCAAGCTAAAATGCTTTTTTTTCCCTTGCATGTCCCCCTCGGATCTACAGCGACTGCACTTTCAAGTGCACTTTGCACTTGTAGTGCAAAGTGGATTTGCCTTTTGTAAATAACCCCCAAAGTGTGTGTTATATATATATATATATACTGTATATATATCATAAAAAATATATTATAAAAAATAAATTATGTATTATTTTTTTCGTACACCATTTAAATTATGATGCTGTACTGCACTGTGACAGTATATAAAAAAAAAAATCCATAAAATTATGAAAAAAGATTACTTAAAAAAACTCGCCATGGCTCTTGCTAAATAACTTGGACTGTCTACAGTACATTCTAAAAAGGGGTCATTTTTGGCTTCAAGAAATGAGATCCATCAGTATTGATCAGATTTAAGATATATACCATAGTTTATGGACTCTAAGGCGGCGTACACACGACCGAGGTTCCCGCTGGAAACCAGCGAGAACCTCGCTGGAAGCTGCATTCCAGCGAGGACCTCGGCCGTGTGTACATTCTCGGCGAGCTTCCCGTCGGGAAGCCCGTCGAGCAGAAATAGAGAGCACGCTCTCTATTTGCTCGACGGCCCGCCTGGAAGAATGGCTGGTTGCCATTCCCGACGGGCGGGTCGCCGATTTCGACGGCCGGCAGGGAACCTCGACGGGCGGAACGATGTGTTCTGCCCGTCGAGGTTCTCTGCCTTGTGTACGCGGCCTAAAACTTTCCTACAGACTACTGAAAATAATATATACGGATTTGGGTTATTTTCACCACAAATATAGCAGAATACATTTTGGCCAAAATTTATGAAGAGCAAATATTTATTGGCAAACTTTAATAATAGAAAAAAAATGTGAAAAAAAATGTAAAACCCAGTGGTGATTAACCACTTCCATACTGGGCACTTAAACACCCTCCTGACCAGACCAATTTTCAGCTTTCAGGGCTCTCACACTTTGAATGACAATTACTGTACCCAAATGATTCTTTTGTCCTTTTTTTCCCCACAAATAGAGCTTTCTTTTGGTGGTATTTGATCACCTCTGCGGGTTTTTTTTTTGCGCTATTAATGAAAAAAGACCGAAAATTTGGGGAAAAAAAATTTTTTTCTTAGTTTCTGTGATAATATTTTGCAAATTATACATTTTTCTTCATAAATTTTGGCCACAATTTATACTGCTACATGTCTTTGATAAAAATAACCCAATTTTTTGGGAAATTATTTCGTCTGTGTGAAAGTTTCAGGCCTTGTACAGACGATTAAATGTGTCTGTTCAAATCGGTTGGACCGACCGATTTGAACAGATCTGTCTGCTGGGATTTTGGTTTGCTTGCGTGTACACACGAGCAAATCAAAATCCCCGCCAGCAGACAGCGCGCTGACGTTTAGGTGATGTGACGGTGACGTTGACGCCGCCACGTCACCGCACCAGGAAGTAAAACACTTCCGCGCATGCGTCGAAACCATTCGGCGCGTGTGCGAGAAGACATGTCTGCTGGTTAGCGTACTAACCAGCAGACATGTCGGGCGGACGGGTTCCCAGCCGAGAGATTTCAAAGCATGCTTTGAAATCTGTCGGGTGGCCAAATCCGTCTGTTTGCCCGTACACACGATCGAATCTGTCTGCTGAAACGGTCTAGCAGACTGTTTCCAGCAGACAGATTTGATCGTCTGTACGAGGCCTTAGAGTCTACAAGCTATAGTGCAAATCCTAATAAATTATCACATATGATCACACCTGATGTACTGAAGGCCTATCTCATTTTTTGAGACCCTAACAAGCCAGGAAAGTACAAATGCCCCCCAAATAACCCCTTTTTAGAAAGTAGACATTCCAAGGTATTTAGTAAGAGGCATGGTTGTAATTTGTTATTTGAAGTTGTCATTTTTTTCCCACAATACTTTGCAAAACTAAGATTTTCATTTTTTATTTAAAACATTTCTCAAAAATGTCATTGTAATAGCTTATTTCTCTCACATGGCATGTGCATACCACAAATGACACCCCAAAATACATTCTGCTACTCCTTCTGAGTAAAACGATACCCCATGTGTGAGACTTTTTCACTACCTGGCCACATACAGAGGCCCAACATGCAGGGAGCGCCATCAGGGGTTTTAGGAGCATAAATTGCACATCTAACTAGTTGACAACCTATTACAATTTCGAAGGCCCTGGAACACCAGGACAATGGAATTACCCACAAAATGACCCCATTTTGGAAAGTTAACACCCCAACGTATAATCTATGAGGCATATTGAGTCTTTTGAATGGTTTATTTTTTTCCAGCAGTTTTTGGAATATGTGGAAAACAAATGAAAACGCATTTTTTTTTACACAAAGTTGTCCATTGATAAGATTTTTTCAACACATAGCACGTACATAGCAAAAATGACACCCCAAAATACATTCTGCTACTCCTCCTGAGTAAAACGATACCCCCATGTGTGAGACTTTTTCACTGCCTGGCCACATACAGAGGCCCAACATGCAGGGAGCGCCATCAGGGGTTTTAGGAGCATAAATTGCACATCTAACTAGTTGACAACCTATTACAATTTTGAAGGCCCTGGAACACCAGGACAATGGAATTACCCACAAAATTACCCCATTTTGGAAAGCTAACACCCCAACGTATAATCTATGAGGCATATTGAGTCTTTTGAACAGTTTATTTTTTTCCAGCAGTTTTTGGAATATGTGGAAAAAAATGAAAACACATTTTTTTTACACAAAGTTGTCCATTGATAAGATATTTCCAACACATAGCATGTACATAGCAAAAATTACACCCCAAAATACATTCTGCTACTCCTCCTGAGTAAAATGACACCCCATGTGTGAGACTTCTACACAGCCTGGCCACATACAGAGATCCAACATGCAAGGAACACCGTCAGGTGTTCCAGAGACACATAGCATGCACATACCAAGAATTACACCCCAAAATACATTATGCTGAGCAAAGCGTAAACAAAAGATTACCTGTGGTAATAGTAGTGCAGTTCTACACAGCAGGATAGCACTGGTCCAGGCAGCAACTTGGTCAGCAACGGCATATACAATTGTCCAGGCAGGGATACTGTCCTGTCAGGGTTAGTGTAGGTGGTCAGTTCATGCAACAGGCAGAGGCATGATGGCATAGGTCCTACAGGCAGCAGGCAGAAGGAGGGCCTCGTTCAGGACAGAATGGGGACAGGGGTAGAGGCTTCTCCCACCCAAATCTCTTTGAAGCCTCCGGGCAACCAGACCCTAATCTAGGATAAGAAAACAAAAAAATAGTTTTCTTCATCTAGAAAAACTTTTCTGGAGCCCCTCACATATGTGAGACCCCTGTGTTGAATCCCACTAGTCCAGTAGCAGGGTACAAGATCAGTCCAAGATGCAGGCAAAAGGCATGGTCAAACAGTCCAAGGTCAGTTCCAGATCAGGCAGAGGCATTACAGAATCGTTAGGCAGAAGAATGGTCGAAAAACAGTCCAGGGTCAATTCCAGATCAGGCAGAGGTATTACAAAATCATTAGACAGAAGCGTGGTCCAATAACAAGCAGGCAGTGGCATAAGGGGCGTGAAGTTGTGTGAAGGCAGGAACGGAGGATTACGTTTACCATACTAAACTAATAATTTAGTATGGTAACGGCGAAAACAGTCAGTTACACAAAGGCCTGGTTGTGAAGGACACTGGGCACAATACTACTACTACGTTTACCATACTAAACTAATAATTTAGTATGGTAACGGCGAAAACAGTCAGTTACACAAAGGCCTGGTTGTGAAGGACACTGGGCACAATGATAAACTGTGTCTCGTCTGACTATTTCACTGGCCCACACTTTACATTTTTTTTTACCTTGTTGGCCTGTTGCTGTGAGAGGGACTTTATCTGGGAAGTGCCGTTCGGAGAGTCGACTTAGAACATCTGATCGGATGTTTTGGGGTAGGTCAGTCTGGAATATCAGGGTAGTGGTAATTTCCTCCTGGTAGCCAAGGAAGGTTAGGGGGTTTTGGGTGGACTTGCGGTAAATAATATAGGAGTTGTAGACGGCCAAATGAAAAAAAAAATGCTACTTTTTTGTACCAATGGTACGTGCGCCTTGTGGCAAGGTAGGGTTCCAACATTTGGACATTTAAGTCGACTCCCCCCATGAACGAATTGTAGTCCCGGATGCAGGTGGGCTTTTGAATGGTGGTGCCACGCCTTCTGCGGGTTTCCACAAAAGAATTGTTGTGGATGGAGGACAACATGTATACGTCTCTTCTGTCCCTCCACTTCACTGCCAGAACCTCCTTGTACGCACACTTGCCGATTCCCCTTTCTTCAGCTTTTGATTCACAAGGCCTGTTCTTTCTGGCGGTGCCACATGCTGGGGTCTGCTTCCGGTGCATGTTGTGGAATAGGGGAAGAGAGGTAAAAAAAGTTGTCCACGTACAGGTGGTATCTTTTATCCAGAAGGGGGGTTGATGAGTTGCCAGACAACTTTTCCACTTGATCCTAAGTAGTCTGGGCAATTGGGGGGATTCAGCTGGGTGTCCTTCCCTTCGTAGACCAAGAAGGAATACAGCTACCCTGTGGCTCGTTCACAAAGTTTATAAACCTTCACCCCATAGCGGGCCCTTTTGCTGGGGATAAACTTTTTTATTTTAAGTCGGCCACAAAATTTTACAAGGGACTCATCGACACATATGTTTTGTTCCGGGGTATAGATTTGGGGGAATAATTACGAAAAATAATCTAATAAGGGGCGAATTTTGAAAAGCATGTCAAAATTTGGGTGATTTCTGGGAAGGCACTGGGTGTTATCGTTGAAGTGAAGGAACCTCATGATCATGAAGTATCTGGTTCTGGGCATTGTTGCAGAAAAGATTGGCATATGATAAATGGGGCGTTTTGACCAAAAAGAATGCTTTTCATTTTTTGGGTTGAGTCCCATACAAAATGTGAGGCCTAAAAAAAAACTAAACTCCTCCACTGTAAGGTTTCTCCACTGGAAGGGAGGGGCATAAGAAGATGTGGGATGGTTGGTGATAAATTGTTGGGCATATAAGTTGCACTGGGCCACAATGCTAGATAGCAGTTCCTCAGTGAAAAATAAATCGAAAAAATGAATTGGGGAAAAATTGTCCGTGTTCACCTGGACTCCTGGCTGGGCAGTGAAAGGGGGAATGTTGGCTTCTCCGGAATTTGGAGGAAGCCACAGGGGGTACTGAAGGGCATAGGGAAGGCTGGCATGGGTCCTTGGCCTTTGTTGCTGAGGTAATGCGGTGCTGGTGGATGGCACTTCAGTATTTGTGGATTGCACTTCGGTGCTGGTGGATGGCACTTCAGTATTTGTGGATTGCACTTCGGTGCTGGTGGATGGCATGTCGGTGCTGGTGGATGGCATGTCGGTGCTGGTGGATGCCACTGCCTCCTCACCAGAGCGTCTTCTTTTGGCGGGCCGACTATCTTCCCCCTCTGAGCCTGTCACTGTTCCACTACTGTAGACTGGCTCATAGTCTACATCCGAATCCGAATGGGAATTGGAAGAAGAGAGCTCCCCGTTGATCTTTTCAGGTGCGGAAAGAATTTGATATGCCTCCTGTGCGGAAAAACGACGTCTTGACATTGCTGGCGACTTCACAGGTGTGTGTGACACAGATGTGCACTGAGGCGGCACAGATGGGCAGAGACGGGGACTGAGGTGGCAGAGACAGGGACTGAGGTGGCAGAGATGGGGACTGAGGTGGCAGAGATGGGGACTGAGGTGGCAGAGATGGGGACTGAGGTGGTGGAACAGATGTACACCAATGAGGCAGCACAGATGTGTACTGATGAGGCGGCACAGATAGCACAGGCGGAACAGGTGGGCACAGGTGGCACAGGCGGTACTGGTTTGCACAGGTGGGCACCTGCGGTACTGTGGGCACAGGCGGTACTGGTGGCACAGGTGGGCACAGGTGGCACAGGCGGTACTGTGGGCACAGGTGGTACTGGTGGCACGGGCGGTACTGGTGGCCAGGGCTGCTGTTAGAAATCACGTACAGCCTACCTGACAGGGTACTGGTGGCACAGGTGGTACTGGTGGTACAGGTGCTACCAGGTGGGCACTGATTGGGCACTGATTGGGCGCTGATGGGCACTTTTACTGTCACTTTTCTTCACTTGGCAAAAAAACTTACAATGTTTCTCTCTCCTCACACGCGGTGTCTGTGTGAGGAGAGAGAGACGGCAATGAGAGATGACCTCATATGTTTACATTTGAGATGATCCCTCATGGGCCGCCCAGATCGCGCTGTAAATAGCCGCTGTGATTGGCTATTTACCGCAATCTATGTTTGGCTGTGTCCAGCACAGTACTTCCCTGCTGCGAGCTCGGGAGTGCGCGCTGGGAATGCCAAAAGGGGCAGCCGTAAAAACACAGCCAGTTAGAGATTCAGGGCTGCGCTACAAAGTCGTATGGCCATCAGCAACTGGTTAAGTAGCACCAAAACTATACAGTGGGGGAGATGTTTGTGAATTACAGTGGGGACTATATATGGTGGTGATTAGTGTTGCTCACGAATATTCGCATTGCGAATATTCGTTATGAATATTGCATATTCGAGTATTCGCGAATAAATCGAATATCGCGGTGAATATTCGCTATCGCGAATATTCGTATTTTTTCAGATTTATTTTTAAAACAGATCACATCCTAGTGATCTCCATCGACGTCTAAAAGCATTGCTGGTATGATTAGAGACCCTGGGCCGAGTACCTGAGGCGATCCTTTTATGTTGCCGAATATTCGCAATGCGAATATTCGTATTACGAATATTCGCTAATGCGTTCTCTGCCCTTCTGTGTTTTGTGTATAAAAAATAGTGCATATTAGTTTAGTAATCCAGGAAATGATCTCCGTTTTCGCGCGTTGATGAGAATTTCGCAATCAATTACGCATTCGCACTAGCGAAATTTCGCAATTTTTTTTTTTTTATAAAATATCACGAATATTCGATATTAACGAATATTCGAGAATACGTTCTCTGCCCTTCTGTGTTTTGTGTATAAAAAAATAAAAATAATTAGCTTTAGTTTAGTCATATAAGTTTGTGTAAGTAGAGTCTGGGCCAGATTCTCGTAGATGCGCGCCTAATTATGCAGGCGTTGCGCATCTCAGATGCACTACGCTGACGTAACACGGAGTGGCAAGTACCGTATTCCCTAAGTAAATGCGCTCCAAGATGCGCCTGCGTCGCGTAAAATCATGGGCGTAATCCGGCACAACTCCAAAGTAGGAGGGAAGTGGGCGTGTTGCATTATAATGAAGCGTGACCCCATGCAAATGCAGGCCGGGACGAACGGAGCATGCGCCGTGACATGGATGACCCGCGCCATGACGTGGTTGACCCGCGCCGTGACGTGGATGCCTTCTGCGCATGCGCAAAGCCTCCCTACGATGCGCCGGCGCAGGGTATATAATGCGCCCACACATGCGCCCGTGCAGCGCAAACGTCTCCCATTTTTTGGATAGTGACGGCCAAAGTTTGTGCTGGACAGGATGACAACCGTGGTTAAGGAGAGGAGGAAGAAGAATTTCTCCCCAGAGGAGAGGGCCCTTGTCGTCAGGGCCATGGAGAAGTTTGATTTGCGGCTCCATGGTGCTGACAGTGCCCGTACCAGCAAGTCCCGGAGGGATCAGATTTTAATGAGGGTCGCGTGCCAGGTCAATGCCCTCTCTCATGAGGTCCGGACACCGCAGGACATTCAGAAGAAAATGAATGACCTGCGGCGTCATGTGAAGGGCAAGCTGGCTGCCATAGCTCGGCATGCCAAGGGCACTGGAGGGGGCCCACCCTGCCCTGTCCGCCTGACTGAGGAGGAGAAGGTGGTTGCCCGCTGCCTACAGACGGAGCAGGTAGATGGAGTTGGGGGCTATGAGTCCCAGAAGCCAGCCGTGAGGACAGGTAAGTGTGTTTTATATTCTATCTGTTGTGTACATGTATGGGGGTGGAAGGGAACATGTGCCAAGTGTGTGGCTCCACCAACATGGGCATCTTTTGTGTCATCCACAGATGTGCAGGAGGGAGCGGGGCCATCTGTTGATGCCAGGGCCCATCAGGATCCATCCCCTGAAGATTCAGTCCCTCTGGCTGCCCCCCTGGAACAGGACTTGGAGGGAAGTGGGCACACCTCAACGGAGGAGGTGGTTGAGGAGGGTGTGGTAGTCCATGACCAGGCCCTCTATGTTGTTGTGGAGGAGGATGGTGGGTTGGCCGGACCAGCCCAGGCTATTCCTCTACCTGTAGCGTCCCCCTCCAACCTCTCCAGTCCCTCTCTTTCCCCCCCCCTCATCTCCGGCCCCTCAACATCCTCCCCTTATGCCCGAACCCCTGCCACTCCCCGCAAGGCGACGTGCAAGACCAGGGGTGTTCATAAGGTCCTGCCGGAAGAGCTGGTCAGACAGCAGGACCAGCAGAATCAGCACCTGGCCGAGGTCGTGGAGGAGATGAGGCGCCTGGCCGACAGCCTGGCATCCTCGGACAATATTACTGATGCCATCCAGGATGTTGCTGTTAACAGCGCAGCAACGCTGACCAGCTTGGGGGAGCTGCAGGAAAACACCTCGGAACTTGTGGGGGAGGTTCGTGCCCTGCGCCTTGCTGTCGAGGCGCAGACTGCTGTGCAGACCCGCATAGCGGTTGCCCTGGAGGGCATGCAGGCAGCCAGGGAGGGACGTGGGGATGCTCCTCCTCAACCTGCTGCCCCCCCCCCATCTGTGGCTGCCCCCAGGCAAGTGAGGGGCAGGACCCGTGGCACCAGGCAGAGCCCCCGCCAGGCCCATTAATTTTATTTTTCTTTATTATTATGCTCTGGATAAGAGCTTTTTTTGTTATTTGTTATGCTCTGGATAAGAGCTTTTTTTGTTATTTGTTATGCTCTGGATAAGAGCTTTTTTTATTTATTTTTGTGCTCTGGATAAGAGCTTTTTTTATTTATTTTTTAATACTGCACACGTTGCAGTGTGAATGGTGTGTGAATGTGAGAGGGTGGCACTCCTGACAGTAAGGGGTGTCACCCTCGGCCGTGGTGGTGAAGTTAACCCCACGGCTGTATGAATGATGTGTGAAAGGTGTGTGAATGGACAGCAACATCATTGGGGCCTTGACGTGGCGTTGCTGCTCCCAACTCCTACATGCTGGACTTGGGCTAATCCAATGCGATGTGCATGTGGTGTGTGTGATCTAGGGACATCAGTGGTGTACACGCGTGCATTGTCTGTGTGGCATGCTGTATGTGTGTGTTTAACGGTCAAAGATTCGTAACATGAGGACCCTCCTGACTGCTCTTCCATCAGCTGACGGGGTCTCCTCTGGCGGGGGGGGGCTGTGTGGTTGGGGGGTCAGGTCATCACGTAGGGCAATGTGCAGGCCCTTTCGCATGGCAAAGTTGTGCAGAATACAACATGCACCAATGATCTGACCCACAAAGTTGGGGGAATACAATAGGGCCCCCCCAGACTTATCCAGGCATCGGAAACGGGACTTCAGGAGGCCAAATGTGCGCTCCACCACTCCACGGGTTTTGATGTGTGCTTCATTGTATCTTCTCTCTCCTCTGGTTTGGGGGTTCCGGAAAGGAGTCATGAGATGGGGTCCCAGTGTATATGCAGAGTCACCTGGAAGGGAAAAGACAGGAGGATGGTAGTCATGCATGTGCCACTTCTGTTGTGCATCATGGGAGGGGATAGTCATGGCTGCCACCCATGTCACTCACCAACCAGCCAGCTGTCCCCATACATGTCCTGCTCAAAATCTTCTGGGATGTTGCTTTGACGGTAGATGTAGCTGTCATGGCTGGACCCGGGGTCTTTGGCACGGACGTGCCATATGAGGTATTTGGCATCGGCTATCACCTGTACGTTGATGGAATGCCAATGCTTCCGATTGCGGTATATGTGCTCTGTGGCACTGGGGGGCTGGAGTGCCACATGTGTGCAATCAATGGCCCCGATGGTGCGTGGGAATCCGTCAATTCTGTAGAAATCTGTCATTGCCTTCTGCCGCAGGTGCACAGTGGTGGGTCTGATGAACTGGTTGGACATGCGTCTGAGGATTGCGGGGACAACCTGGTGCAGACATCTGCTTATGCTGGTTTGTGACATCCCAGCCACCACTCCACTTGTACGCTGGAATGATCCACTGGCCAGGAAATGCAGTGTTGCCAGTACCTTCACCAGTGGCTGCAGTGCACGTGAGCGGTATGTCTGGCTGGTGATGTCATCCTGCAGGGCTGTGGTTATTTCCAGGATGGCAGCAGGGCTGAATCTGAAGATGCGATACACCTCCTCATCACCCATGCCAAAGAGCCTCATGCGCGCTCGGTAGATCCTCTCACGTGCCCCCCTCCTCCTACTCCTCCTTCTATGTGCCTCTTCCTCTGCATACCTTAGTAGTGATAAGACCATGGCTGGCCCTGGCATCATTGGCATACGAATGTGTTGTCCAGTAAGTGTGATTGCTCAGCTAGTCCGTTACGGTGCTGCTGTAGTTGCTCTCCAGCTGACTTGCACACGGCCTTGAGCAAAGTTACCCATGCTTTTATGAGGGGTATGTTTACTCAAGGCTTTCGAGTTACGCGCACCACGAGTAGCCAACGCCGGACGCGCGTAGTTTCGGGAATACGCGCATCTCCCTCATTTGCATATTTGCATGCTAATTCAATGGGAACTGAATATTTTTCATGCGTAACTATGCGCCTACGCCGCGCTAGCTTAATGCATTTTCGCCGCACAGACGGAAATTTTTTACGCGCGTATGTGGTTCTGTGTTTACCGCGTATCGATACGCAGGCGAACATTTACTATTACGCCGCGCATATACATTTACGCAGGCGTAGCGCCTCTGAGAATCTGGCCCTTAGTGTTTAGTGCATATTAGTTTAGTAATCCAGGAAATGATCTCCGTTTTCGCGTGTTGACGAGAATTTCGCAATCAATTTCGCATTCTCACTAGCGAAAATTTTTTATTTTATAAAATATCACGAATATTCGATATTAACGAATATTCGCGAATATTCTTCTATATATTCGCGAAATATCGCGAAAACGAATATGGCGTATTCCGCTCATCACTAGTGGTGATCCGAAAAATGTATGTGCGTTATAATTAATCAAAATTAGTTGATTAATCGATTTAAAAAAAATCGAACACGAAAATTTTAATCAGTAACGACCCTAATTTATTATAATAGTTTTTTGTTAGGGTAAGGGGTTCGAGTTCAGATTAGGTTAGGGTTAGGAGTTGGGGTTAGGGTTATTATTATTTTATTTTTTGAAAGCCTAATGTTGAGTTTAGTGGCAATTTTTTTTAAAGCAAAAAAATTGCATTGAGGACGGAAGTTTATTGGCATTTGAAACGCCAAATGCTTGTAACAGCGTGCAAACGCGTCTAAAGGCGGTAACTTGCGTTTAGCCGAGTTTTTTTTTAAAGGGCGTATTCAATGGAGATACGTTTCTGACCATTTAAAATGTAAAAAAATGCTTCTAAAAAGCAAATGTGGCACAACGGATGTTTTTAACCGCCAGTCACTAGCTGTTAAAGGATCGGTAAAGATGTGGCCCGAACCTGGTATTCTGGGGTCCCTCGGCGGCTGTCTCGGCTTCCCCGCAAGGACTCATAGCCTTTATGTGAGCGAGCTTGCATGGTGTTGTTATTGCGGGCGCGCTCCCGTGATACAGTGGCCGCCATAACCGCCGACTGTATCACTCGGCCTGCCATGCCGTGTCATTGGATGTGATTGAAAGCAGCGCCAGCCAATGGCTGCGCTGCTTTCAATCCATCCACTGTAGTCAATCTACGGTGAAGAGGATGTCGGGGGCGAGTGCGGGACTTTCGTGGGGTCAGGTAAGTATAACGGGGGGACTGGGGGGGGCCTGTATTGTCGGATGTTTTTTCACCTTAGTGCATAGAATTTATCTTTACAACCCCATTAAATTACATGGTTCAGGTTTCTAAGCGTCCCGCGTACATGAAGCTGGGGTGCGATACAACTAGGAATCTGTATTTGGGTCAAATCTTTTATTTCATTGTGCATACATGTTAACTGACAAAGTTTGTAAAATACATTTTTTTTTTTTGCAAAATCTTTATTTTCATTTTCAAGTAGTATAGACAGTAGCACAATTCAACAATCTCAGATTGAGAGAAAAAAAATAAACAATAACCAAGACCAGGGGAAAGAGGGGGAGGAAGGGAAAGGACAAGGGACAAGGAAGGGGGAGGAGGGAGGGGAGAGGTGAGGGACATTATTGGGTGCATCTAGTCCGAGCTCATGTTGCCATTGTGACTGGGAGCATCAGCCTACTTCTTAGCAGGGACAGAGGGTCACCTCGTCCGCCCAGTACGTTCGATCCACATGGGCAGGTCCTCCCCAAACTAACGGGGGGAGGTGTAACCAAATGTCCCCACTCTTAATTAAGCACCAAAACGACTCCCTCAACTGTGTGTCAATTTAGATAGACCTAAGGTATCAGGCCTAGACAAACAAACTTGAGGCCAACATAACAGTCCCATAACTGAGCAAACAATTGCATAATAAACAAGTGAGAGAAGGGAGAGAAAGAGAGAACAGTGAAGTGAATTAAGAGGAAAGAAAGGAGACAGGAAAAGTAGGATAGGTGGAGACAAGATAGTATATGGACCAGCACTCACCTTCTTCGCTGACAGAATGGACCCGTATCTACGTGGGGTTGCGGGGAGCTGACTGACGATGCGCCCGGACGAGTTCCCCAAAAGAGGGATCAGCTAGAGCAAGTAGTGCCTCATCCAAACTGGAGGAGAGCAAGGTCATGTCATGTACGTGGGTCTTCCACTCCGCCCATGTAAGGTCAAATTTTTCGTGCGTGTCTCTGCAGGTCGCTATCCAACTCTCCGATTCCATGATCTCCCTCACCTTCCCTAACCAGTCATGTTCGCTCGGAATGTGTGAACTTTTCCAGTGAATCGGGATTAGCCGTTTTGCAGCATTGAGGAGGTGGGGGAGCACACTACGTTTGTACTGTGACAGAGGGATTGAGGGGGCATGGAGCAGAAAATGCTTAGGCTGGGCCGGCAGAACAATGCCTAGACCCTCAGATATGTGTTTGGCTACCACATCTCAAAATGGTCGAAGCACCGGACACTCCCACCAAATGTGGAGGAATGTGCCCTCCTGTCCATATCCCCTCCAGCATCTATCAGAGACAGTAGGGAAGATCCTAGCCAATGTGGCAGGCACCCTATACCATCGTGTCAGCAACTTATAATTGTTTTCTTGGGTTTTAGCATCTACGGAGCTCTTGTGGGTTAAGCAATAGAGGTGGTAGAGTTGTTCGTCTGTAAAGACGCACCGTAGGTCCCTCTCCCATTCCCTAACAAAGTAGGGCCGGGGGCTGGGTGACGCACCCTCCAACATCCCGTATAGAGCAGAGGTCACGTGGGGTACCGGGTCAGTGGAAGCCCAGAGGCGCTCGAACTCCGTCAGACTGGTTCTAATCTGCGCTAACCTGTGACACTTAGTGATGAAGGTCTCTAGCTGACGGTGTCTCCAAAAGTCAAAGGTATGGCTGCCATACCGAGTGCGTAAGGTAGTTAATGACGCCAGGGCTCCTCCGTCCATACATTTTTCGAGGCTAACAACTCCATCCCCAGTCCATGTTCTAAGGGAGGTTTTCATCTCTTCAGGGGAGAACCACGGAAAGCCACAGGCGGGCGCCAGAGGAGAGGTAAAATACATTTTAGCCTGTTTGTTCCTCAGTGATCTTGCTTCCCTCCAACATAATTATTGAGGACATAGTGCCCCTCCAGAGCTCCAGTTACACGAGTAATGCTGACAATTGTGACCTATCAGCATAAAGCAAGGTGAGCAGATTTTTAAAATGAAATCCAGGGACATTTTTTTTTTTTTTACTAGTAATGGAAGCAATTGGCGAATCTCTGCCCATCGCCGCCTGCCTCAAAGCCTGTCAAGTCTCACTCTCCGGGCCCCGGCTACTACTGGTTGGGGAGCGGAGGAAGATCACTCTACCAGGGAAGGCAAGGAGATAAACAGGCAGGCAGCTGGCCGGAACTTGAGCTAAGGCAGAAGAACATGCAAGCAGAGCTGAATGGGCATGCAACTAAAACTGAAGAAATATTCCCTCCGCTCCGACCAGCACATGATCATCAGTAAGGGGCCCCCGGGTAAATGGAAAAAAATACACCCCCCTAAGCTACTAGGAGCGGCTGAGTAGGGGGTGTAATTCTGTTTTGTTTTTTTATTCCGCACTGACTGTTTTTGAAATTGCCCCAGCTCAAATCCAATCTGGGGACAAAACTGGGGACAGACTTGGTCAGGGGACAGTGTCCTCAATCCGGGGACTGTCCCCTGAAACCGGGGATGTCTGATCAGCCTAGCATAAAGGGAACATTGAGGCCTGGCAGACACAAACAAATGGAATGAACTGAATGGGAACTGAAAAGCAAAAAGATACAAAAAAACACAGGACACTCTGAATAACATGTCATATATAAGAACAAACCGACTCCACGTCTGAAACCCTATCACATCATAGTTTAAAGTTTCTAGGGGAGCAATGTGTCTTTTAAGACTAGTTTCACAATATATCAGATGTATATTACATATGTGGGGGACAGTAACCGTCTGAACAGCTGAGTGAGAGAACAGCCACATTGATACATATCACACAAGCAGTGACCATCACACCTCACGGTGACGCTGCGAGTGGCTGGTCATCAATAGGTTAACAAGGAGGCCTGCTAATCATCAGTGAACTTCTGGTCACGAAGAGGTTAATCCCCCCCCCCACCTATCACTGAGTGAGTGTCCGGCAGGTGCATCGTGAAGGGAGATATCGTCCCACATCGGTAGCCCTACTATCATGTGACTCCTCTGTACTAGAGATGTCCAGTTCATGAACGAATCGTTCTTTTGAATCGGTTCTTTTCAGTGAACTGAGTGAATCGATTCATGTGAGTGAGTGAACCGTTTGGAATGGTTCTCTTCTCTGTGCACTCAATACAAAGCATAGGAGAGCAGGCTGGTAATATGATCCTAGAGTGAGAGCTCGGCCCCTCCCTACAACCAATCAGAGTGCTCAAGGCACAGAGACACTCAGGAACTGCATACATGAGTCATCATCAGTACACAGTATACCGAGTTAAAAGAATCAAACGAGTTGAGTTAAAGAACCATATGAGTTACAAAGAACTATATGAGTTACTGAGTTGAAGAATCGTATGAGCTGTTAGAATCCAGTACACTGTAATAACCCTGAGTCACCACCAGAAGAACAATACACTGAATCAATGATCAGGGAGCAGAAATACACTGTACAGACTGACTGTTTAAAGACAGAGAGGACAAAGAGTCAGTATAAGAAAATATACTCCTCACCTGACGAGATTGGTAGACTGGTGTAGGCATAGGAATTACAAAAGATGGGTGGACTTGGAGCAGCGGATTAGTCCGATTCCACTACGCAGAGCCCCGTGGTGCTATAATTTACTACCAAGCACGCTGAGGAAACACCCCATAATCGGCCCAACATTGTCAACTGCGGCTAAAATCTGTCGAAACCCAAAGTTCTCAACAGGTCAATCTCCCTTATTCCCTATAGTAGGGAATCCTGGCTTTTTGCCAGGACTAGAGGGAAGAACATCTAACAACTTAAAAGGAAAGGGTAATGTGCAGGTATCAAATTTTTTGCAAACAGAAATATGGCCATCAATTGAGTCTCTAATGAAACCTGGGGGAACCTTTGAATTAGGTTTATGGCAGGCGCTCCAAGTAAACCATTTCCTGAGGTCGCTGGGACAACCGTCTAACTTCCGGCGTCAGTTAACAAAATTTGAGGTTTACTGTGATGAAGAGGGACCACTAACACGAGTGGTTTCTAAGATGTATGGATTGCTAAACTCCCCTCAGTGGGATTTTGTGATGCCAGGAATTAGTAAATGGGAAAGAGATCTGGGGAGGACTTTTACGCCAATCCAACGTAAACGTATAATCCATTTGGCACTGAACTCCTCGGTCTGTACGCGAACCCAGGAATCCAATTACAAAATTCTAACCCAATGGTACTACACTCCAGTAAAGATGCATACATTTTCTATAGAAAACTCAGAATTCTGTTGGAGATGTGGACTGGAGCAGGGAACCTTGTTGCATATATTTTGGTCCTGTGGAAAAGTAAGACAATATTGGTTGGAGATTCAGAGAATTTCCCAAAAGTTTACAGAGCTCCCTATACCAGATGATCCAGCTTTTCTCCTGCTCCATTGTTCACAGATCCCAGTGTCAATTTATAAAAAAATCAATATTATGTCACCTGATTAACGCCGCTAAAAGTGGAATTACCTTACATTGGAGAGATACTAGAACACCATCCATCGTGAGTTGGCTTAATAGAGTCCGAGAGATAGGAGCTATAGAAGATATGGTTCTCTCAGCTCGAAATAAAAGGGAACAGTATATTGAGACATGGACAGGGTGGAATCTATTTGTCCTCTCCGAAGAGGGGAGGAGACTGTTCAACGAGGAAAATGTGGAGTGAGGGGCCCCCCTGGGTGAGATGTGTCACTGTGAATTGTAGCAATAACACGGAAATGTTGACTCCACCTTGGGTTACACGGAAGGGGAGGATGAAAATATATATATATATATATATATATATATATATGTATATGTTTTTTTTTTTTTTTTTTTCTTTGGGGCGGGGGGGGGGGGGGGTGGTTAAGGTGGGGGGAAGGAGGTATAAAATAGGTTTTTTTTTTTTTTGTTGCTTTGGAGGGGGAGGGATGGGTGGGGTATATAAAGAAGGGGGAGTAAAGAGACTCAGGAGATGGAGATTAGGAGTCAAGGCAGGGCCCAGGGTCAGGAATAAGACAGACTAAGATGCTCTGTTTACTAGTACAGGGAAAGAGAGAAACAGATGAACTGATATTTTTATTGTTACTAGTATTGTTTGTATTTCTTTTGTGTCTATATTCATGGCGGTTTCATCTTGCCCTGCGAGGCAATACGAAGGTGACTATGTTCTTCATATTTACTTGTATTTTGTTATTGTTTTTGTTTTCTTTTGAACATCTCTCTTTGTTCCCTTGGATATAAAAACAAAAATAAAGGATATGAAAAAAAAAGAAAATATACTCATTCAGATTAATTCTTTAACCCTTTAGTATTTAATTAGCTTATCCTAAGGGAGATATGTATGTCTGTTTTAAAAGCAATTTTTTGATTTTTTTCATTAAACAATAAAGAAACCCCTTTGGGGCAATTTGTAATATACGGTAGATAGTTATAACGGGTAGTACAGGACATTCATTAACCATGAGTTATATTTCTAGAATTATTGCAGTCCCTCTGACGTTTGTGGTGACACCAACGTGTGAAGCAATCATCGTTTATGTACACATGCACGCCCTACACACGTTTAATCACATGCAGATATCGGGGTCCGTGGGGATAGTTTTAATTTTGTTTATTTTTTCACTTAACAAGCCCCGCCCCCTATGTAATAGTTTTTTTTTTTTTAAGTGACAGGTTCTCTTTATTGCATCTGGGGTCTGTTATACGATCATATGAGTATAAGATTGTGCTCTGTAACCTGGGTAGCAGGTGTTCTGTCAGATCAAGCATCTATAGGATCAGCCAATATTGCCACTTACAGCGACGCACAAACAGCTGTATAAACGAAAAGCGGGTTTTTGTGCATGTAAACTGCATTCTGATGGGCCAACTTCACAGTTAAAATGGCTAGCCATCAGATTTGTCTGTAGTCTTTACAGTGCATAATGAGGCTCCTTTCATACTTGTGTGACTTGGGACTACAAAGTCGCATGACAAGTGCTACCCCATGATTTCCAACGAGTACCGTGCATATCTGTGCGTCTTCAAGTCGCAGCGACTTCAAAGTAGTCACTGCATTACTTTGGTTTGATTTTGATGCGACTTGAGGCAGATTACATAGGTATTGCTTCAAGTCGCATCAAAATTACATCAAAGTCACAGTAAAAATCATGGAAAAAATTGCACGACTTTCAAGTCGCACAAGTGTGAAAGCAGCCTAAAGATTAAATTTTACTACCGTGGGTACTTTGCCCGCCCGCACTAGTAAAATCCGATAATTTTTACTGTGCATGCGCTGTAAAAACTACGGAAAAATACAATGGCTAGCAATATTAACTGAAGTTGGCCCATCAGAATGAGATTCACATGCACAAAAATCCACTTTTCATTTACACAGCTTAATGTGCATCACCACCAATCTGACAAATTGTGATCTGATACTATAGGATTGTCCTCTGAGCACGGAACCAAATACAAGTAAATGTCCCCAGAACCTGCAAACCTGTGAAGAATCATTCTATTGCTTCTAATCATTTAAGAAGGTTGAATCAGAGCTTTGGTTCACTTGCTTGTCAGTAGACTCAGCAAGTGAACTGAAGAACTGAAGAATCGATTCATTGAATCGGTTCATTTCAGTGAGTGACTCGAAATGAACCGATTCAGTTAAAAGAGTCGAACTTCCCATCACTACTCTGTACTAGCCCCGCCTCCCTCGCTCAGTCACGTGACTGTGACATCACTCTCTATACATCCCAGGGTCTAGTATGGCTACGGTGCTGTCCAGGGCTCTGAAGCTGCAAGGTGAGGGGTGTTGGCTGTGATTCGGGGGGGGGGGGTCATTGAGTTGCTGGAAGGAGGGAGTGGGGTGCACTCACAGTCCATTGCAGTGTATTCAGAGATAGATTGCGCTGTGCTGTCTCAGCTGTAAATGTATTGTGTACTATTGGGGGAATGGTTACAGTAATTGAGGGAGAACTAACTCTGCACCAGTTTACATGTGTTATGTCTATGCCTGGTGTAATGGGGGGGAGATATGCCTATGCCTTAATAGGGGGGGAGAGATATGTCTATGCCTTAATAGGGGGGGGGGGGGAGATATGTCTGACTGGTGTGATGGGGGGGGGAGATATGTCTGACTGGTGTGATGGGGAGATATGTCTATGCCTGGTTTAATGGGGGGGGGGGGGGGGGGGGGGGGGGGAGATATGTCTATGACTGGTGTAATGGGGGGAGATATGACTGGTGTAATGGGGGGGAGGGGATATGTCTATGACTGGTGTAATGGCTGGAGATATGACTGGTGTAATGGGGGGGGGGGGGGGGGGGGGGGGTGGGATATGACTGGACTGGTGTGGTGGGGGGGTGGGGGTGGGGGAGATATGTCTATATAGACTGTGTGTGATGGGGGGGGGGGGAGGGGGGGAAGATATGTCTATGACTGGTGTGATGGGATTGGATGGGGGGGGGGAGATATGTCTATGACTGGTGTGATGGGGGGGGGGGGGATATGTCTATGACTGGTGTGATGGGGGGGGGGGGATATGTCTATGACTGGTGTGATGGGGATGGGGGGGGGGGAGATATGTCGATTATGTCGATACTGGTGTAATGGGGGGGTATGACTGGACTGGTGTGGGGGGGAGATATGACTGGACTGGTGTGGTGGGGGGGGAGATATGTCTGACTGGTGTGATGGGGGGGGGGAGATAGGTCTATGACTGGTGTGATGGGGGGGGGGGAGATAGGTCTATGACTGGTGTGATGGGGGGGGGGAGATAGGTCTATGACTGGTGTGATGGGGGGGGGGGGGAGATAGGTCTATGACTGGTGTGATGGGGGGGGGGGGGGAGATAGGTCTATGACTGGTGTGATGGGGGGGGGGGAGATAGGTCTATGACTGGTGTGATGGGGGGGGGGGAGATAGGTCTATGACTGGTGTGATGGGGGGGGGGGGGGAGATAGGTCTATGACTGGTGTGATGGGGGGGGGGGGGGAGATAGGTCTATGACTGGTGTGATGGGGGGGGGGGGGGGAGATAGGTCTATGACTGGTGTGATGGGGGGGGGGGGGGAGATAGGTCTATGACTGGTGTGATGGGGGGGGGGGGGGGGAGATAGGTCTATGACTGGTGTGATGGGGGGGGGGGGGGAGATAGGTCTATGACTGGTGTGATGGGGGGGGGGGGGGGAGATAGGTCTATGACTGGTGTGATGGGGGGGGGGGGGGGGAGATAGGTCTATGACTGGTGTGATGGGGGGGGGGGGGGGGAGATAGGTCTATGACTGGTGGTGATGGGGGGGGGGGGGGGAGATAGGTCTATGACTGGTGTGATGGGGGGGGGGGGGGGGGATAGGTCTATGACTGGTGTGATGGGGGGGGGGGGGGGAGATAGGTCTATGAACTGGTGTGATGGGGGGGGGGGGGGAGATAGGTCTATGACTGGTGTGATGGGGGGGGGGGGGGGGAGATAGGTCTATGACTGGTGTGATGGGGGGGGGGGGGAGATAGGTCTATGACTGGTGTGATGGGGGGGGGGGGGGGGGGAGATAGGTCTATGACTGGTGTGATGGGGGGGGGGGGGAGATAGGTCTATGACTGGTGTGATGGGGGGGGGGGGACATGTCTGACTGGTCTCTACGGATGTCTCCTGTAGTTGTTCAGTCTCCATTCAGCTGTCAATGGGAAATCCTATTAGAATCTGTTTCTGCTCTGATTGTAGGAAGGTTTCTATGGTCTCCTGTGCCATTTAGAGGCTGATATGTGAGGCAGACGGCTTCCTTTCCTGTGATCAGGGGTCCTGGAGGTATAAGGGGGCTGCCACTCCTGACCTTTGTCATAGGTCTATGACTGGTGTGATGGGGGGGGGGGAGATATGTCGATGACTGGTGTAATGGGGGGGTATGACTGGACTGGTGTGGGGGGGAGATATGACTGGACTGGTGTGGTGGGGGGGGGGAGATATGTCTGACTGGTGTGATGGGGGGGGGGAGATAGGTCTATGACTGGTGTGATGGGGGGGGGGAGATAGGTCTATGACTGGTGTGATGGGGGGGGGGGGGGGAGATAGGTCTATGACTGGTGTGATGGGGTTCAGCGATCATAGACTGGTGTGATGGGGGGGGGGGGGGGATAGGTCTACTCCTAATTTGCCCTAAGGGCAACCCGTGGATCTGAACTAAGCATGTACTTCTCCACATGACTGGTTTGTTGCCCTCACATACCCTAGTCCACTGCCCTGTATCATTTTTCCCGCTGGATCGAACTGGCCTGACCCTACAAGTATCTCTCTGGGAGTCAAGTTATATTTCTGCTCTAATTTACCCCTGGGGTCCCATGCGGCCCATTATGTTGCACCAGAGACTGGAGCTTCAGGACAGCGTGTGTCCTACTCGCTGAGAGCAAAGTGCAGCGAGACTTTCCCCCACAGGCTTTTAGAGAATTCAGTAGCACTGAATGGAACTGCTGTAGATCTCCAGCCTGTTATACTCAGACATTGTGGGGCTTGAACACAAGCTCCTTGACGACGCAGCAGTTCTGTTTGTTTCACTCTTTATGTTTTTCCCAAGCAGTCCCCTTTTTTTTTTTTTTTTTTGTTATTTCATTGTTTGTACTGAATGGTTGGTTTAGGGATGATGCCCGCACTAGTTTCTTGGGGTGCAGGGTGGGGGAGGGGGGTGGGGAAGTTTGTTTATTGAGTACATTAATGTATGTTACACCACAAATGCAGGTTGCGCAACAAGCTATACGATTGTTACAGGTCTTACACACTACATTTGGTTTGGCAGTATCTGGGCTATCCTTGATCTATGCTCTCCCCTGGCACCCCTCATGCGGGGCTGGGTGGCTCAGACCTGCCGGATCGCATTCATTTTCACACTGTGACCCATGGCGTCCTTAAAATTCCTCACCTGGAATGTCCAGGGTCTCTGTGGGAAGATCAAGCGATCGTCGGCTCTGGCATTTCTTAAAAAGCAGCGGGCCGATGTAATAGTACTGGTTGAAACGCATATTGAGGGAAGGTTACGGATGGCATTTCGCCGCCCGTGGGTGGGCTGGGCATATCATACGACCCACTCGCGAGGAGTTTCTGTATGGGGAACCCTTTCTCCTTTTGGCGTGATATATACCCCCCCCCCCGTTCTCTATGACCGCAGACTTGGAGGGGGTTGCGTTTATGGCACGGCATCCATCAGTCCAGGCGATCTGGCTGGGGGATTTCAACACCACGTTAAACCCTGCCCTAGATAGGCTTCAACCTACACCTCCTGCCTCTGAGATAGCGACAGACACTAAATTCTCCAAACTAATATCGTCTTTCCACTTAGTAGACAGCTGGCGCCACAAATTCCCACATAAACAAGCATATTCCTGTTTCTCCTCTCCACATAACTCCATGTCAAGAATTGATTTTATTCTTGTCTCACAGGTCCTTACATCTAGGCTCCTAGGGGCCGGATTCTGCCCCAGGCTATTATCTGACCACAGCCCATACTGGATGACATTAGGCGTCCCATTAGACAAACCATTGCGAGCATGGCGCTTAAACCCATTTTGGCTCACATTGTTGCCAGAGGAGGATGATCTTGCCAATGAGTGGCAGGCATTTTTTAGGGAGAACGACCAGTCCGCTCCTGCAGATGCAGTCTGGGAGTCTTTCAAGCTTCATGCACGTATGTCCCTAATTACCCGCATAAATAGAATCAAGGCAGATTCGGCTGACGCCTTCATTAAAGCGGAGGCAGAACTGTCCTTGACAGAACAAAGATACGTGACTGATTCCACCCCCGAAAAAGCATGTGCACTGAAACTGCAGACAAGAATAGTGAATCATATGCAATATGAGAAAGCCAGACAAACTGTTTTTCGCTAAACAAAAGTTGTTTGAGCATGGGGAGAAGGCGCGTAAACTGTTGGCCTATTTGGTCCACAGCGAGGACAGACCCCCAGTAGTCCTCTCCTTACGTGGCCCAGATGGCCAGCGGATCACTGAACCATCACTTGTGTCCTACCAATTTAGAGTTTTTTTTGAGGAACAATACATGTCCACTAGTCTGGCGGACGAGGGCCCAATGACCTCCTTCCTGGACGGCATCACACTCCCCCACCTATCTAATGATCAAATTGATCTTCTTGAAGCGCCCCTCAACACGAAGGAGATAGCGAATGCCATAGCTGGGTTTGCTAGTTCCAAGTCGCCAGGATCTGACGGCCTCCCGATTAAATTTTATGCCCGGTATAGTGAGGTCCTAATCCCCAGACTGTTAACCCTTTACAATCACTTATTTAAGACATTTACGCTTCCCCCATCCATGAGAGAGGCAACCATAGTACTTATACCAAAACCAGGAAAAGACCCGGGATACCCAGAATCCTACCGCCCCATCTCCCTCTTACAAGTGGACGTCAAGATTTTGGCCAAAGTCCTAGCAAATCGACTCAATCAAGTAATACTTACTTTAATCCACACAGATCAGGCAGGATTCATGCCGGGCCGTAACACCTCCAATTTACGCAGACTCTAAATTAATTTACAGGCAACCCATGAAAACGTAGGCTCCCGGGTGGTTGTGGCATTGGACACGGCTAAAGCATTTGACTCCGTGGAATGGCGATATCTCTGGCGTTGCCTGGAGAGATATGGTTTTGGCCCCAGGTTCTGTAAATGGGTCCGACTACTTTACCTAACTCATGCGGCCAGAGTGGTGGCGAATGGGTGGCCGTCTTCAATGTTTAACCTCAGCAGAGGTACGAGGCAGGGCTGCCCACTGTCCCCACTCTTGTACGCTTTGGCCTAGGAACCTTTGGCCGTGTCCATTCGCACAAATTCAGAGATCGTGGGTCTGCAAGTAGGCCCCCTGGTTGAAAAAATCAGCCTATATGCGGACGATACTCTGCTCTATCTAGCTGACTCGGGCCCTTCCCTACAGGCTGCACTACGATTGATCGAGAGGTTTGGAACGTTTTCCGGGCTTAAGATCAACTGGGAAAAATCGCAGATCTTACCGGTTGATAGCTTTCCACCACCTGAACCCATGTCGGGAACTCAGTTACAGCAGACAGATGTCACTAAATACTTATGAATACACATCACGAGGAGCCCAGCCGACTATATTGCCCTAAACATTGAGCCCCTGTTCTCGCTGGTTAGATCTAAACTTCGAAATTGGGCCTGCTTGCCCTTAGGGGTGTGGGGCCGAGTGAACCTTTTAAAAATGGTTCTCCTCCCAAAAATGTTGTATGTCCTTTGGCACTCCCCAATATATCTGCCACTGAAATACTTTAAGACACTTGAAGCCCTCCTCAAGCCCTTTGTGTGGGGGAACAATAGGCACAAACTAGCTTGGCAAGCCCTTAAAAACCCGACTGCATTGGGAGGCACGGCGCTACCGGATTTTAACCTATATTACATCTCTGCACAGCTTTCCCAATTGTATCATATTGACAAGGTAGACAGTTCACGGTTTCTACTGTTGCTCTGCCCACGGAAGGCCCGAGTCACAGGAGATGCGCTCTACGCAGTATCGGCAGGGTCTGGGAGTACTGAACAGGCGGGAGATGCGAAGTCCTTGCTATACCACTATAGGAGGATTTGGGATCTGGCGTCCACTAGACTAGGAATACCCCAATACAATGACTATACCCCACTGTGGCATAACGGGACTGAAGGAGTTTGCTCATACTCAGGGATCTGAATTATGGGCAGCACGGGGTGTCTATTACTTACACCACATGCTATCAACCGGAAAACTCAAAACCTACCAAATGCTTAAAGAGGAGTTTTCATTACCCGACAATATGCTCTTTAGGTTTTTTCAGCTCAGGCACGCAGCCCAGGTACAATTTTCACATAACTATCCGCAGCCTACTCCACACCCTATTGTGTCCATAGTCAAACACACGGATCCCAGCGGTTTGATATCTGCGTTCTACAATATGTTATCTACTCCCATCTCCACCAAAATTGCTTTTGCTTTAAAACTGCCCTGGGAGAGGGAAGTGGGTCCCATGGAGGATGAGGAGTGGGAGGAAGCATTGGAGACCTGTAAGATGGTGTCCCCCAGGCTTTCGGACAGACTGTCACAAGTCTTCATAACACATAGGAGCTATCTCACTCCCATTCGAGTGGCTAGATACAAACGCGATCAGTCGACCCTCTGCGTGATGTGTGGCCAGGAAACGGGCACCTTTTTCCATCTGATTTGGGCCTGTCCAAAAATGCAAGACCTTTGGAAACAAATTGTTACCTTCTTACATGACGATATGGGTTCCCCTGTTACCCTTGACCCTAAGCAGTGTCTCCTGGGAATATTCCCTGAGGAGATGGACAAATACACCAAAGTATTCGTTCACGAGACCTTATTTTCAGCCAGGAAACTCATAGCTAGAAAGTGGATGAGACCGACACCCCCCAGTTATTCCGAATGGAAGCAGAGGTGAACATCTCCTTACCTTATAAGAAATGCATATACATTAATAGAGGCTGCCCAGCCAAGTATAACAAAGTCTGGGATCGCTGGTTGGGAGACTCAGAAACCATTGGATAAAGTACATTTCTCTTGGCGGATTCCGATGTTGTACTTGCCGGGGTTTTTTTTTTCCTTTTTTGTCATTTTTTATTTATTTTTTGCCTTCACTGTATTCCGAGAACTACCTGTTTATGCCTATAGGATTGCAGCCAGTTGTAAACCACTGTCAACAGTCGACTGTAAATGTTTGATACTTTGTAACTACTCTGCGTGTTGTTACTGTATCTCATGTATTCTAACTTGATTCTTGACCATGTATACAATCTTTTTTCTTCTCAATAAACACCTTGTTGAATTAAAAAAAAATATACAAGATGATGATATAATATAAACTATATACAGTCTCTTATGTGGTAAAAAGTTCCGAGCTGGAACAATTGTTGCAAATGAATCAACAGAAAGTGGCCGGCCAAAATTGCACCTGTGAAGATGGTAGTTCAATAACTGGTGCCAACAAAAAGACATGCAAGACAATGACAAGGACATACAGAGACAATAAAAAAAATAGACGTCGTCCGAACACGGATGAGACAACCCCGCTGTCGCTCCCGAGGATAATATTGCCGGGTGGCAATGTGTATATCCTAGTCAGCAACAGCAGGAAGGCCCCAGGGGGAGATGGGGCGGATTAGGGTGGATTGAGGCTGATGAAGGTGAGAATCCTGGACTGCTGGTCAGATAATTCTAATGCTAATATTTAATATTGGTGGGGGTATGTAGTAACACCCTGATCATATCAAACTTCATGAAATGATTCCACTAGTAAAGGTGAGCATAGTCCAAGATATGTTGGAGATGAGGAAAACACACACGAATTGTCCTATGTATGGGCCAATATACGGCCTAAAAAAACCTACTTGGTAATTACTGGAAGAGTCCAATGAGGATGGAGCAGCTGGTCACTCTAGGGAACTCCTATAGTATACTTCCAGTAAATAGTTTTGAGACGTGGGATTCTGTCTCAAAAGCTATGGATCGTGGGACACACAGACTATTGCAGAGACGGAAAAGGCATGAGCCCAATTAATGCATGTATAAATGATTCGGGGATATGAAACAGACTGAAAAGCGCAAACTTTTAATAACACAAAATCGGCAAAAGCAGCCCAAAGGGTGGCCCCATCCAAATGGAACTTCCCCTTTATAGTGCCGTTGTACGTCACCGCACTTTACTTGAATTTTTTTTTTTTTTTGCGATCGATCGTGTGTAGGCAAGGCCAGTTTAAGGCTGCATTCACACCTAGGCGTTTTGTCGCCCGACACTGTAGCAGCCTGAAATACGCTGGAGGGGCGAATTTACATTGTCGGCTATGGAGATGGTTCACATCTCTACGCCAAACGCCGTACGCCTGAAGCTTAAAACAAGTCCCGGACCCTTTTTTTCAGGCGTCTTGGGCGTTCGGGCATAGCCGACAATGTAAAAATCACCCCTCCAGCAAAAAACAAGGCGCGTTTTGTCACCACAAATCGTGGGGACAAATCGCCTATTTCATGTCGCCGCATAACACCCACGCCTAGGTGTGAATGCAGCCTAACAATAATTGGGTTGAAAAAAATGTAATTTTTGTAGACCATTAAAAATGGTCGCGTGTACGCGGCATTACACTTTGACAATTGCACGGTCATGCAACACTGTAGCCATTTGAAATTTTGATACATTTTTTTCACCACAAATAGTGTTCTTTTGGTGGTATTTGATCACCTCACCTTATTTGTTGCGCTATAAACACAAAAAGCGTAAATTTGGGGGGAAAAAACACTATTTTTTTACTTTCTGCTGTAATAAATACCCCCCCCCCAAAAAAAATATTTATATATATTGTGTGTGTAAAAAATGTCCACAGTTTAGGCCGATATGTATTCTACATATCTTTGGTAAAAAAAAAAATCGTAATAATTATCGATTTGGTTTGCGCAAAAGTTATAGCGTCTACAAAATAGGGGATATTTTTTATTGTTGTGTGTGTGTGGTGTTTTTTTTTTTTTTTGTTCTTTTTATCTTGACTGCGATATTGAGGCGGACACTTTTGACACTATTTTGGAACCATTTACATTTATATAGTGATCCGTGCTATAAAAATGCATTGATTAATGTATAAATGTGTTTGGCATGGAAGGAGTTAACACTAGGGGGCGAGGAAGGGGTTAACTGTATATCCTAGGGATTCTACCTGTAGGGGGAGGGGACTCGCAAGGGGAGGAGACGCGCGCGCACACAGATCCACGTTCCGCCGGGCATGCGCAATGAGTGACACGCCCACTAGAGGCTTGGGAGGGAAAAAAAAAAACGTTATATTCCAGCTGCCCGGAGGGACGAAGGGTTCCTGCTGCCATCATATTACGCTGCGCGGTAGGGAAGTTGTTAAATCAGAATAAAAGCCTGGCTTGTAGCATTTTATAAGGAGGTTAGTCGTTTCACATATAACAGGTTACCTTTAGACCCCTTTCACACTGGGGACCCGGGTGCGTCATAGTGGCGCTTTTGCGCTGTTTATGCGGTGCTCTTCGGCCGCTATCGGGGCACTTTTAACCCCAAAGAAGGGGCTAAACAGCTGTGTTGCGGTGATTCCAAATCGCTTTTTGGCCCCATGGATGCTGCCTGCAGGACTTTTCAGAACGTCCCGCAACCGCAGCGCCCTTTACAGGTGCTATTTCTGAAAGAGGGGGCTGCTAGTTCTCTACTGCTGCTCACATGCAAAAGGGGTCTTGGGGCCCCTTCAGGCGGGGTGGACTCCGTCCCAATTAGCAGGGGGTCTGCTCGTAGATCTCCTGCTGATTGGGGCAGAGCGGGTGGCTGATACATCTGTGTCTGCTCAGTTTATGCAAAGCAGATTTGGACAAAGCCTGCTCTGCTCTGAGTGACATGGAGAAATGGGCTCTGCTGTCCATTCACACTGGCTACCTCTGATCTGATCCACTTAAATGGAAGAGGATGGATGTCCTCCACCTTTTATTTTTTGCAGACTGGATTGGACCCGGGGGGGTATAGGCAGGTGTAAACGGACATCCACCGGTCAATAAGGCTGAATGAAGGGTCCGATCCGGTCTGCCTGAAAAACCGACAGGCGGCTCCGATTTAACTCGCTGTGTATGAAAGGGGTTTTAGCAAGATTACATCACAATTGGGTTTTTAGCAAAAATCCCCCAAAAAAATAAAAAAAAATATATATATTTTTACTTACCAGAAATAGCCATTGCTATGCAGAAGTCTCTAATCTGCCTCTTCTTCGTCCGTGGCTGGTCTTCTCCCTCCGTCTTCTGGGAACTGTGTGTAACCCAGAGAGCAGCTGGCACATTCACAAAACGATGCACGACTCACGCATGCGCAGAAGGAAAGGGGCAGTGAAACTGTACGACTTCACTGCCTGTTTCCCTTACTGAGGATGGCGGCGCCGGGAGCTCCCACGATCAAGGGATCGGTCTTGGGGGGCTGACATCGCAGGTGAGTAGGACAGGTAAGTGTCAAAGTCAGCAGCTACAGTGTTTGTAGCTGCTGACTTAAAAAAAAAAAATGTGGATGGAATCCCTTTTTAACCACTTAAGACCCGGACCAAAATGCAGGTAAAGGACCTTGCCCCTTTTTGCGGTTCGGCACTGCGTCGCTTTAACTGACAATTGCGCGGTCGTGCGACGTGGCTCCCAAACAAAATTGGCGTCCTTTTTTCCCCACAAATAGAGCTTTCTTTTGGTGGTATTTGATCACCTCTGCGGTTTTTATTTTTTGCGCTATAAACAAAAATAGAGCGACAATTTTAAAAAAAATGCAATATTTTTTACATTTTGCTATAATAAAAATCCCCCAAAAATATATAAAAAAACATTTTTTTTCCTCAGTTTAGGCCGATACGTATTCTTCTACGTATTTTTGGTAAAAAAAATCGCAATAAACGTTTATCGGTTGGTTTTCGCAAAATTTATAGCGTTTACAAAATAAGGAATAGTTTTATTGCTTTTTTTTTTTTTTTTTTTTTACTACTAATAGAGGCGATCGGTCATTTTTTTTTTCGTGACTGCGACAATATGGCGGACACTTCGGACAATTTTGACACATTTTTGGGACAATTGTCATTTTCACAGTAAAAAATGCATTTAAATTTGCATTGTTTACTGTGGAAATGACAGTTGCAGTTTGGGAGTTAACCACAGGTGGCGCTGTAGGGGATGTGTGCCTATGTGGTTTGTTTACTACTGTAGGGGGGTGTGACGTCATCGATCGCGTCCCCCTATTACAGGGATGACGCGATTGATGCTACAGCCACAGAGAAGCATGGGGAAGCCGTGTGTACACACGGCTCTCCCCGTTCTTCCGCTCCAGGGACGGATCGCCGCACTGCAGCGGCGATCGGGTCCGCGAATCCCGCAGTCCCGGAGCTTCGGACCGGGTCGTGGGCGCGCGGCCGCGACCCACGGCTGGGTACTAAAATCAACGTATATATACGTTGATGTGCCCAGCCGTGCCATTCTGCCGACGTAAATGTGCAGTAGGCGTCCCTTAAGTGGTTAAAGGTAAACGAGCATCAAATATAGTGAACCCGGATGCTTACAGTGATTTAACTTTGACTACTGAGCCGATTTAAAAAAAAAAAAATTCACACCCATTAAAGCATGCAGGTTGGTTTTAAAATCATTTGGCACCCCACAAACTTATTTTCTGAAAGCAGAGGACCTGTAGAATTAAATGATGGATGTTCTGCAAACATTGTGCCACAATTACTACTGTTTTGTCAAACATCTCTTAGACAATACATTAAAAATCGTTTACAATACACAAAAATCTAATTTCACGCACACAAAAACAATATAGTCTCCAATTGTTTAATCTATTTAAATGCTGAGACTGCCCAGACAGCTTTGTGTAGACGTGATCGGGGCGCTTTGCAGCTGCCCAGACTGCTTCCTCTGTATTCTTGTTTTTTCATCAGTGACCTAAACAATGTTGAAAGTGGTTGTAAATGCTGAAGTTTTTTTTTTTTACCTTCATGCATTCTATGCATGAAGGTAAATACCTTCAGTGTGCAGCTTTTCCCTCAGCCCCCCCCCCCTAATACTTAAGCCTGATATAGATCCAGCGATGTGCATGAGACCCGAGGCTCTCCCTGGTCTCTCCCTCCTGATTGGATGAAATACAGGAGCTATTGGCTCCCGCTGCTGTCAATCAGCCAGTAAGGGGGTAGGGCTGAGACACGCTCTCTGTGTCTTATGGATGCAGAGAGTGCCCCCACAGCAAGCGGCTTGCTCTGGAGGCACTTGGTAAGGGGGCGGGGCTCAGATCGCTGGCAGGGGACCCGAGAAAAGGAGGATTGGAGCTGCTCTGTGCAAAACCACTAAACAGAGCAGGTATGTATGACATGTTTGGGAATATTCTTTATTTAAAATAAACAATGAAGCATTACAGGCAGGCAAATAACAAATTCAGAAGGGGAGTTCAGAAATGACATTCTTCATGTTTTCTTGGAACAGGCTTCCTTTTAGGCTCATACACAAGAACACATTTGGTTGTACAGTACCAGAATCCATAAGACTTCTGCACCTGGGAGTCCTCTGTGTTGTACACAGATGCAACCAGGATTCCCTACCAGTCAATGACAAGCGGTCAGATGACACATGGACTCTTCAGGCATGGAAATATGCTGGCTTGTGGAGCTATACACCCAAATGTGTCCATGTGTTTGGGTCCATAGGCCCCCTTTACCTATGCATTGCAGAATTACATGTACAGTGGTGTGCTGTAGTTGCATTTATTTCAAAATGCAGCCAAATGTACTAAACCCACACACCCAGAGCTGTATCCTGGCCTAGGCCAACAAGGCCCAGGGCAGCACTTTGCAGGGGGGCAGCACGAAAAGAGTCCCCGCCAGCTTGCGCTACACTGTTAGGAAAATTAGTCTAGCGCCCCCATAAAGCGGCCGCACTGCTTCTAGTATGCGGGCGGCCGGCATTCCGCAACTGTTTTTATCATCCTGGACCACAAACCTTCCTCACTGTGCTATATGTTAAAGTGGAACTATAGGCAACACTTTTACCATCCCTGTCCCATTGCGAATATTTTCCTTCACTTCCTGCTCTATGGGCAACCACGAACTAAGAGGAAATCTAAGTAAATTAAGGGAATCCATTGCCCCCCCTCTCAGGCCCTTAGAACTAGTGTCCTCACTCGAAAATTGTAGGGCGGGTCTTAAACATCACAGGGTGTGGCCGTGACAGAAAGCGGTGGGTCATATTTAAATTAGGGGGTGCACGAGTTTAGTTAGGCCTAGGGCAGCACAAAACCTAAAGACACCTGCACACACCCCTAACATGCCTGCTTTTGAGCACACACACTGAATGAGCTCATTCGCGCAACCATTCATGGCTGTACACCATCTTCTGTGATGAATATAGCCAGGGGTGTACATGCAGCTGCTTAGCCCATACAAATCAATGACAGGGTGATGGGCTCTGATTGCATGTGAGGGGCGATTGTCTGCAAAAAGAGACACAGATGAGACCATCTGTCTGGGACACCCCACTGTACCCCCCTTAAGCAATTTCATGCAAATAGCCATAAATCGTGTCAGCCTGTCATTGATTTGTACAGGCTTCCTTTCTGCATCCAGACCCATCGCAGAATAAGATCTTCTAGGCAATGTGCAGCCATGTCTGGCTGTGGATAAGCCAAGATGCATTATTGTGCTTTGTGATGCGCTACTTAGACAAAAAAATTACAGGTCAAATTTTAAGTGCATTGGTAGTACATTTATTGTATAGACTGCCTTACAGCAACGCATGTGTATTTTCTTCTTCTTTTTTTTTTTGACAGTGTGGAGAGGGATTAGAACACCTGACAGTTTTTATTGTTTTCTGTGCCTCTGTTGGGAAAATTCACTCTCTCTATTTGTCCTGTTTACCAACATCACGCTGAATGCTTCATCTCTCTCTTTCTGCATTCAGTTTCACAGATACACTATCGGCTGTGAAACCTGCCAGTCAGTGCCTGCCAGTGCCGTGTTCCAGTGCCAATCGGTGGCATCTGCCGTGCCACCTGCAAAAAAAAAAAATCGGCTGCAAAAATTGGCTTTAAATATCGGCCATCAGCTGCCCTGATTTCTAAATATCGGCCAGAGAAAAACCCATATCGATCGATCGACCGCTAATGAACCGCATGTAATGCAGCATTTATTGATGTTTTTTTATGATGTTGGTTTAGTGACACTTTAACATTCAAACAATCGCATAAACAGATTGCATCATGATAGATATTGAGTTAGGCCTGGTTCACACCTATGCAGGATACAGTTTGCCTATTCCAGGTGCATTTTGCATTTTTCAATACACGTTTTTGATACATTGAAGTCTATGGAACCAGAAAAAAGTTCCCTGCCCTTTCGATAAAATGCACAGATGGGAACATGACCCATAGGAAACCATGTTAAATAGACTGTAGTGTGTTTCTGCAAAGCTGAAAACGCACAAAAAAGTGCATAGGTGTGAATCAGGCCTTATGGTTGTGCGTGTTGGGTTTGCTTGAAGGTTTGAGTAGGTCCTCGTATATACTTGCGTTACCAACACAGATCACTCTTCAGAGGGCATTTGACAGGTGGTGAGGATCGATCACCTCCTGATCACCAGTTTTAACTCCTTAAACCCTTCACTGGCACGCTACAAAAACATATGTTGCATGCAGGTTCAGAGAACCCACATTCAGTTGAAGAAGAGAGTGGGGATCATTTTTGTGGAGCTGCGTTTTCAAAGCATTGCGACTGCACCTGTACACTTCCCTCCACTGCAAGACAAAAAAGATACCTGAACCCCGAAAAACGTAGAATGCTGCTACATGACATCCGTAGCCAGAAAGCTGACATTGTCCTTTTACAGGAGACACACTTTAAGGAAGACAGGCTCCCAATCTTGAAAAACAGATACTACCCCACGGTCTACCATTCCTCCTACACGGAGGCGAAGTCCAGAGGTGTCTCGGTGCTTATCGCAGCTGGAGTACCCTGGACTTTAGGAGACGTACAAAGAGACCCCGGAGGTTGCTTTCTGTTTATTAAAGGCCGGATTGGCACGTCAGAGATCACCCTGGCGAACCTCTACGCTCCAAATGAACACCAGGATAATTTTCTGGCACGGCAACTCAACCGCCTGACACGATACACCACTGGACACCTAATTATAGGGGGCGACTTTAATATTCCTCTATCACCACGAGAGGACACGTCCACTGGACTGTCCTCAACATCTGCAAAAACCCGCAGTCTCATTCAGACGACGCTTCACAATTCCCAACTAGTAGACACGTGGCGCCTGTTCCACCCAGGAGAAAGAGACTTCACTTTTTTCTCTAGGCCTCATCAGGTATATTCCCGAATCGACTACTTCTTAGTACAGCACAGGAACCTAAACGCAGTTAAAGACGCGGGGATAGGGTCAATTACCTGGTCGGATCACGCCCCGATCACTTTGACTTACGCCCTATCGGAGCACGGCTCTGAAAGGAGACACCCCTGGAGACTGAATGAATCCCTGTTACAAGACCCTGACATTTTAGCAGACATGGTTAAAGAACTGAGACACTACTTTACGGACAACGCCACCCCAGACAGTAAACCAGAAGTAGTGTGGGAAGCCCACAAAGCGGTCGCACGAGGCATCCTTATCAAACATGGGGCCAGACAGAAGAGGGCAAGGACGGAACAACGGAATACTTTGCTAGCCAAATTGCAGACCCTAGAGACACAACACAAACAAACACAGACGAGACAGCTGGGCATTGAACTTGACACCACGCGGAGACGGGTCACTGACATTCTTACATACAAAGCTAAGGCAGCCATTCAAGTCTGCAGACGTAAGGTGTATGAGTCGGGAAACAAATGTGGGAAGATGTTGGCCCGCGCTCTGCGCACACAAAACAGCGCATCCTACATCCCTCACGTGGTTAATCGTGAGGGACGAAAGATATAGGTCCCACAGTCAATCTCCCGTGAGTTCAGGGACTTTTACAATACCTTGTATAATCTACCCACTACACCCCTGAATTCCGGGGCAGACTCTTCCAGGGAATACCTGAACTCCTCGGCTATGCCATCTCTGTCCCCAGGCGTTAGAGACCTACTTGAGGGTCCTATCACCTTACCCGAACTACAACTAGCTTTAGGCAGCACAAAACCGGGGAAAGCCCCAGGCCCAGACGGGCTAACCGTGGCGTACTACAAGGCGCTCCTCCCCTCCCTGAGCCCCCATCTGGTCTCCCTGTTTAACTATCTTAGTACAGGGTCGAGACTACACGTGTCGACGTTGCAAGCACAGATCGCGGTTATCCCTAAGGAAGGGAAAGACCCGAGCCGATGTGGAAGCTACCGCCCTATTTTGCTGCTGAATGTCGATCTTAAAGTCCTTACAAAGATCCTCGCAACCAGAATTCAAAGCCACCTGCCGAGCCTGATCCACCTGGATCAGGTTGGGTTTGTCCCTACCAGAGAAGCGAGGGACAATACCGCTAAGGTACTGAACCTCGTACATGTAGTAAACGTTACAAAAACTCCCTGAATCTTTGTGAGTACTGACGCCGAAAAAGCGTTCGATCGTGTTAATTGGAGGTTCATGTTCAATACGCTAAAACACATTGGGCTGGGACATAACATGTTGAATTGGATATCAGCGACATATACAGACCCATCGGCCAGAGTCAGGGCCAACGGAGTGCTGTCAGAACCGTTTCCAATTAAAAATGGGACGAGGCAGGGGTGCCCTCTGTCACCCTTACTGTTCGCACTCACCCTCGAGCCCTTTCTGCGTCACGTACGAACAAACCCAGACATTTCAGGGGTGAGGGTGGGAGAGAGCGAACATAAAGTCTCCGCCTATGCGGATGACCTGCTCTTCTCTCTGACGAACCCGGGAACATCCCTTCCCAGTCTGATGAGAGAATTCGAGATCTATGGACGACTCTCCAACTTAAAAATAAATATGATCAAGTCAGTGGCGATGGGGGTGGGAATCCTGAGCCCCAGTTTAGAACGCCTACGCAGCAGTACTGGCCTACAGTGGACAGATACAGCTTTGAACTATCTTGGAACGCGCATCCCCCTGACCCTATCCCAAACGCAACTTCCCGCCACTCCTGAAAGCGGTGCAGAAGTTGCTGGACCAGTGGACCACCGGTCTGCACTCCTGGTTCGGCAGGTGCAACATACTGAAGATGTCCATACTGCCGAAATGTATCTACCTCCTTCAAGCCCTCCCCATTCATATACCTGCAGATTTTTTTAAACAGGTTCAGACCATGTTTAAGACCTTCCTGTGGGCTGGGAAACATCCTCGGATATGCAGATCGGTACTGTCCCTGCCCAAGAGTTATGGGGGAATAGCCATGCCTGATGTCCGGACATATTATCACGCTGCCCATTTAAACCGTCTGGTTGACTGGTGCCGACATGGAGGCACCAAACTTTGGCCTCACCTGGAGCAGGCCCAGAGCGAGATCCCGCTGCAGAGGGCGCCCTGGTGCCCTGCGGCACTACACAGATCGATACGACTTCACCCTCTGATAGGGGCCACGCTCGGGGTCTGCGCTAGGCTACTTTCACGGGCTAGGCAGACGGTGGGTACCTCACCGTTATACCCAGTATTGGGCAACCCACAATTTGAACCAGGGATACGAGACATACGATTTCGTACTCTGAGAGAATCTGGCACATTCCAGGCCTCCCATTTTAGCATTGTGGGACGCTGGAAAACGCTTGCGGAACTGGTGGACCCAAACGAAATTTACCACCTAGACTTCCTGAGGGCAAATCAACTTAACCACTTCCTACACACCATGCCACCCCCCCTGCGGGCACTCACACTCACGGCTTTGGAGGAGCTGTGCTCGGGCACGGAACCGCTGCCACACGCCTTGTCCATTATTTATAACACACTAACCACACCGACGGAGGGATATCGTATCCCATGTATAGTTAAATGGGAACAAGACCTACATTGCACGTTCTCTGCCAAGAAAAAACAACAAATACTGACTTTCGCTCACAAGTCCTCCATCTGTACGAAAGTTCAAGAGACAAATTACAAAATCATGACGCGATGGTACCGTACACCGACATTGCTTAACAAACTGTTCCGGACGACCTCAGACTTATGCTGGCGCTGCCAGACAGAGAGGGGCACGCTTCTCCATATCTTCTGGTCCTGCCCACGGCTGGGACCCTTCTGGACAGAAGTCAGAAGGATATCCCAAAAATTCACAGACAGACAGCTCCCCGACGACCCAGCCTTTCTACTGTTGCATGCCAATGACATCCCAACACGTGTGTATAAAAAATTGATTATTAGGCACCTTCTTGATGCCGCTAAGGCCTGCATCCCCATTTTCTGGAAATCCCCAGAACCACCGACTGTAGCAATGTGGCTACGGAAAGTGGATGACATAAATAGAATGGAAGATCTGATCCTTACAAGCCAAGACAGACAGGAAGTCCATATACAAACGTGGCGGCTGTGGAACATCTACACCTATTCGGATGAAGGACAAAATCTTAGAGACCCGACCCGACTTCAGGGGTCTGCCCCCCCCCCCTACCCTAATTGACTTAGGAGTTGACGTACCGGACCAAGCACTCCGTAGATAGGGCCATCAGACATATGGATCCATGCTCGCGGGTACTCCACCCCCCACGGGGTGGTTACATTTCCTGTCTCCCCAGGCTACGTCTGGGGAGTTACTGCTATCTACTGGCCCCCTTCTCTTTTCACTCTTACTACCTTTCAGAATATTAGGAAAAGGTGAGCGGATTCGCGGATCCCTGGTTACATGTCACATCCCATGGGCCATTGAATCCTATCATTGCAGTGTTTGCTGGGTATTGCCCGTAAGGGCTAGTAGCTTAACGATACGCAATGGCCTATGGGGTAATCTATTCGTCCAGAATAACAGTATATTTATGACTGAATTCTGTTTGTATATGCATCTCTAGATAACTGTTTTTGAATGTTGCTGTGATCCATGTGGACCGATCTTTGTTGTGTGTAAATAAAGAATTTTGAAAAAAGATACCTGAGGACCAATACAATAAAACCGGCTACTCAATATCATCCATTGCCGTGATTAACTACAAGGTAGGATTCGGCAATAACACGCAAACGCGTTTAAGCCAAAGTCCTACAGGACTGGGCGTTCCTAATTGATTGACCGACGCATACAGCGCCTCACGAATAGCCGAAAGAAGCCGAATGTCAGTGCAAATCTATACGGCGCCTGCACACCGACTTTCGGCTACTCGTGACGCGATGTATGCGTCGGTCGGGATGCCTGTCAATTAATTAGGAATGCCCAGCCCCGACGACCATACCCGGAAGCCGCGTTGATCATCTATATAGAAAAAAGTATGTCCCGCTAGCATTTTAAAAAAAACAAACACCGATTCTGATTCTACTAAATAGCCTAAATGCAATGATAAAACATTTTTTTTTGGTGAGCCTCCACTTTAAAGGAGAGCGGTTGGGGCTGGCTCAACCACTTTTTATCGCCCTTGCAGCCTAATCATATCCCTTTTGCATTACCAACATCTGCCCAGTGACTAAATCTGTTAAATGATAGGGTCATAAAAAAACAGGACCCCTAAAAAAGTGTACTTGTGTTTTTGGTTAGGATAAAGGGAACTATGTCTTCTATAATCTAGACTGGGAAATTTAAAATTTCTGATTCTCCAGATCTTAATATGATATATTAGTAGCAAGTGTAAAAGCATAATCAATCTGTCACAGTGGGTGATTTACGATGGTCAAATTTTGGGAGCAGATTTTTCCTCTTATGTATGCTCTGGACAGGCTGAAGTATGTTTTTGATGTGCACAGTTGGTGTTCAGGTTCACAGATGTACAGATAGCCTTACAGCCGGCGGTTGGCATTATGTTTTACATCTCCAATTTATAAGCCTCTCTACAAACTTTGTAAACTGAATGTAACTTCAGCCCACCAAATGTTTTTCAGCCACTAAATAGTGATAGTAGCTGATAGATGTGTCTGCCATGTAATGTACTAAATCAGGGGACTCAAGACTTTTCAGTACAAGGGTAATGTATATTTTATCAATGTTCAGACTGAAAAAGTATTTTTCATAAATGAACAAATTGACTTTTTTTTGTATATAGCATAATATGATTCCAAACAAGAAGATGAACTTTAGTAGAACAAAGCCCCAGTAAAAGTCCCCTCTCGCACCGGTGTCCTTGTCGGATTCCCCCCTGCATTGGTTTACCTATCTCCCCCTACCTCTATTTCAGCCAGAAGATGGAGAAGACCTGACCAGAGAAATGTCACCTTCTTGCATGCTGGGGCAGGCATGTCATTGGTTGGTAGGAGTAGGACACTTGCTGTTCTAGCAAGCAACAACACAGCACATTGGGTCTGGCTTGTTATGGGGAATCTGTGTTGGAGAAGGGTAGGGGGGAATAGGAGGGTGGTAGATCGAAGAATGGATGGAGGAGTAGAGAAGCAGGTGCTGTGCACATCATCCCTGTGGGCTGGCTAAAAAAATAATAATAATAATAATCTTGTAGCGGCGGGCTGAAGGTTGGAGACCCCTGCACTAGATACATGCCTGGCCCCACCCCCTTTCTCTCCTTATTGGCTGACTTTAACAGCAGTGGGAGCCAATGGCGCAATGCTGCTGTCTCAGCCAATAAGGAGGGGAGACCCGGGCAACCGAGACAGTCCTGCAGCATCGCTGGATCTAGATGTACCTCAGGTAAGTATTAGGGGTGGAAAAGTTAAGTATCTCGCGCCAACTAAATGTATAAACTAAATCTAATGTGTTAAAAAATTAGAATATAAATACAGTACAGACCAAAAGTTTGGACACACCTTCTCATTCAGAGTTTATTTTCATGAGTATCAAAATTGTAGAGTCTCACTGGAGGCATCAAAACTATGAATTAACACATGTGTAATTATATACATAACAAAGTGTGAAACAACTGAAAATATATGTCATATTCTAGGTTCTTCAAAGTAGCCACCTTTTGCAGCAGACACATCTCTAGAACAACTGTTAAGAGGAGACTGTGTGAATCAGGCCTTCATGGTAGAATATCTGCTAGGAAACCACTGCTAAAGAAAGCCAACAAGCAGAAGAGACTTGTTTGGGCTAAAGAACACAAGGAATGGACATTAGACCAGTGGAAATCTGTGCTTTGGTCTGATGAGTCCAAATTTGAGATCTTTTGTTCCAACCACTGTGTCTTTGTGTGACGCAGAAAAGGTGAACGGATGGACTCTACATGCCTGGTTCCCACCGTGAAGCATGGAGGAGGAGGTGTGATGGTGTGGGGGTGCTTTGCTGGTGAAACTGTTGGGGATTTATTCAACATTGAAGGCATACTGAACCAGCATGGCTACCACATCATCTTGCAGCGGCATGCTATTCCATCCGGTTTGCGTTTAGTTGGACCATCATTTTATTTTTCAACAGGACAAAGACCCCAAACACACCTCCAGGCTGTGTAAGGGCTATTTGACCAAGAAGGAGGGTGATGGGGTGCTGCGCCAGATGACCTGGCCTCCACAGTCGCAGGACCTGAACCCAATCGAGATGGTTTGGGGTGAGCTGGACCGCAGAGTGAAGGCAAAAGGGCCAACAAGTGCTAAGCATCTCTGGAAACTCCTTCAAGACTGTTGGAAGACCATTTCAGGTGACTACCTCCTTAAAGCTCATCAAGAGAATGCCAAGAGTGTGCAAAGCAGTAATCAAAGCAAAAGGTGGCTACTTAAAGAACCTAGGGGAAAAAAATGTGTAGCGCTAAATACAGACATATATGAAAATAAAATACAATACGTCAATGTGTTAAAAAGAACTTGGGTGAATCATAAGCAAAGTCGATATACACCAAGTGAAAATATGTCCAAATATAGACAGTATGAACTGTGTCCAATAATTGGTGAACAAATGTGCTCTATGAAGGCAAGCGTTGTCCTAAAGGTATATTGCTTGGTGAGAGTGAAAAGGAAAGCCTGTCGCCCCGTGGAAAATGAAGGCTTACCAGAACATATGGACTCTACAAGTTGTATAAACTTTAGAGTCATGTGAGCTTTGAACCAGCCAACCTTGGTCAGGACCCATTCATGATGAATACCCTTTGACAACGTGTTTGCACACGAAACGCGTGAGGGAAGACTCTACCGTCGCCACGATTCTATTACAAGCGCTTTTTATCTTCAATTTATGTAAGTGCAATACTTATTAAATTTTTACTTATCCCTACGTTATTACACTATATTGCTCCTTCTTTTCTCCAACGTTCCCACACTTACTCATGGAGTGTCAAGCCTTGAACAGCAGAGCTTCTACTGAACCACGGTGTTGATGAACATCTTGTTATCTGCAATCTGATGAGGTCCTGACCAAGGTTGGCTGGTTCAAAGCTCACATGACTCTAAAGTTTATACAACTTGTAGAGTCCATATGTTCTGGTAAGCCTTCATTTTCAACAGGGTGACGGGCTTTCCTTTTCACTCTCACCAAGCAAGATACCTTTAGGACAACGCTTGCCTTCATAGAGCACCTTTGTTCACCAATTATTGGACACAGTTCATACTGTCTATATTTGAACATATTTTCACTTGGTGTATATCGACTTTGCTTATGATTCACCCAAGTTCTTTTTAACACATTGACGTATTGTATTTTATTTTCATATATGTCTGTATTTAGCGCTACACATTTTTTTCCCATTGTACTTCTTTGCTTATCGTTTTCTATTAGCCGTGTTTAGCAGCTTACCACACACCATCCTAGCAGCGCGGTATTTACCCAACCTATCCATACTTAAAGAACCTAGAATATGACATATTTTCAGTTGTTTCACACTTTTTTGTTATGTATATAATTCCACATGTGTTAATTCATAGTTTTGATGCCTTCAGTGTGAATCTACAATTTTCATAGTCATGAAAATAAAGAAAACTCTTGGAATGAGAAGGTGTGTCCAAACTTTTGGTCTGTACTGTACATAAATGACTATGTAGTAAGCTGCTCCCCAAAAGAAAGTCAGTGAACTGAAATTTGTAAGTGATTAGTAAACAAATTTAAACAAACGATATAACATACAGCTATATATAAATGTGTATAATCTCCAGAAGTACCACGCAATTGGGTGGATTTATGCAAAATAAAAGTCCATAAAGATAACTAATTTAGGTGCTTGTGCTCTTCAAACTTCACTGTGAGATAAAGTATCAACCTTCACCAGCTTTAAAGTCACCCAAAATGTGCTCAAAGGATGGCACCTTACCAGATGGTGTTGACCTGTTTAATTAAAACAAGGTCAATAATAGCTTTGTGTCACAATGGACTATACGTACAGTTTGATTACTTTGGTTTTGCCTGACTGCTGCTCCCAGTGGAGTCAAGTAGGTAAAGATGTGGAACAAAAAGAAAGCCAGAGAACCGAGGCCTCCCTCGCCCGGGTTCCAGGCGACAAATCTCCTCTGTCTGTCCAGAGGAAACACAAAACTGGGAGCAGCAGTCAGGCTAAACCAAAGTAATCAAACTGCACGTATAGTCCATTGTGACACAAAGCTATTATTGACCTTGTTTTAATTAAACAGGTCAACACCATCTGGTAAGGTGCCATCCTTTGAGCACATTTTGGGTGACTTTAAAGCTGGTGAAGGTGGATACTTTATCTCACAGTGAAGTTTGAAGACATCTGAGCACAAGCACCTAAATTATTTATCTTTATGGACATTGTTTTGCATAAATCCACCTAATTGGGTGGTACTTCTGGAGATTATACACATTTATATATTGTATTTTATACCGTTCCTATCATTTTGTTTTAATTTATTATTATTTTTAGCACCCCCTTCATTTACTAATCAAGTATTAGGGGTGCTTATGCACACAGAAGGCTTTTTATCTTAATGCATAGAATGCATTAACCACTTAAGACCCGGACCAAAATGCAGGTAAATCACCTGGCCCCTTTTTGCGATTCGGCACTGCATCGCTTTAACTGACAATTGCGCGGTCGTGCGACGTGGCTCCCAAACAAAATTTGCGTCCTTTTCTTCCCACAAATAGAGCTTTCTTTTGGTGGTATTTGATCGACTCTGCGATTTTTTTTTATTTTTTGCGCTTTATACAAAAATAGAGCGACATTTTTGAAAAAAAATCAATATTTTTTACTTTTTGTTATAAGAAAAGTCAAACTAAATTTTAGTCAAACATTTAGGCCAAAATGTATTTAGCCACATGTCTTTAGTAAAAAAGCTACCTAGCGGGAACAGCGACACTAATACAGCGATCAGAAAAATGATCGCTTAGTGACGCTGGCAATAGGGAGTGAAAGGGTTAACTAGGGCAGTGATCTAGGGGTTAAAACTTTATTAGGGGGGTACGGGGGCTACCCTGGACCTAACACTAACTGCCTGTCACACTGACACTAACTGCAGTGATCATACATATACTTGCTGCATTCAGTGACACTGTGACAGGGGGTGTTAAATGTTCCTATGTGTCTGTGTGTCAGTCTGCTGTTGTGTACACTTACTATGTGATGTGATCTCTCCTCAGCGGTGGTCGAAAAAAACCGCTGAGGGAGCGATCACATCACTTCCTCCTTCCTGTGTTTACACAGGAGGAGGAAATGACACGCAGGGGGAGCGCGCACATTGGCTGAGAACGATCCGGAGGGTGCGGACAAAAACCAACCTCCGCCCCCTCTGCACGGATCCCTCGGCCAGCCAGGTAACTGGACCGCCGTATGTACGGGGGGGGGGGGGGGTCCGATCGAACCCCCTCAAGGCACCAACGTATATATACGTTGATGTGCCTGTCGGTGCCATTCTGCCGACGTAAATGTACATGCGGCGGTCCGCAAGTGGTTAAGATAAAAAAAAAATTCTGACTTCATCAGAACATCAATACATACACTTCTTTTTTTTTTTTTTTCTGACCCCGAATTATGAATGCTTGTACACAGAATTTGAAGTGTTCTTCCTAGGAATTGATATTTCCACACAAGACTCCGATAAACTAGCTTTTTAGCATATTGGGGTCTCATGCACACAAGTGCCCTGCGTTTTTTGCAGGTTGAATTGCTCTGGAAAGTGTAAGCGAACTTTACACCTTCCAGATCCATCTCTCATTCTGTACATTTACACTTTTAGCTGCAGAAAAGAAGGATAACGGGCCCTGGAATGCACAAAATTCTATTTTGATGCCTGGATTCATATAAGATGGCTGTATTAGGAGAAGACAGAATGTCCTGGGAACGCTATCATTGCTTAGACATTCAGGGACGTCACCTTATAAAGCTGATGAAGGACAAACTACCAATCTTCTTCATTTTAAACTGTCAATGTTCATGGGGAAAGTTTTTTTTTTTTATTTTTTTATTTTTTTTTCTCTGTACAAATAGAACATTTTTATACAGAAGCATCAGTTTATTGTGTAATAGCTAGATATATATATATATATATATATATATTTTTCCCATGCATAAGATGTAACATGCAAGGGAATATTACAATATCAACACGGCAATATATCAACCACATCAGGTCTGGAAGGTTTTACCCCCTTCATCGGCATGCCATTTTTTGCTATTTGGGACTGCTCTACTTAACTGGTGATTGCGTGGTCATGCAACACTGTATACAGAATAACTTTTATATAATTTTTGGTCACACAAATAGAGCTTTCTTTTGGGGGGATTTTATCGCCACTGTTTTTTTTCTTATATAAATGGAAAAAAGACAACATTTAAAAAAAATATATATTTTCTTTTATATTTATTTATATATATATTTTTTTCTGTTATAAACCATATCCAGTAAAAATATTCAAATTTCCTTTAAGGTCTATTCTGGTACTAAATACCACCTAGAACATCTCCAAAATGTTCCCAGGTACTTCATTGTCATGCTTTTGAGGTTGTAGACAGGTGGGAACACTCCTTCATGTCTGGTGGGCTTGCTGTAAGGTTAGATGATTTTGGGGAGGTGTTCACTCTTTTATATATTCCATCAAAATAGTTAATATTAAGGATTCCGGGATTCCTCCGTTGAACATGCCAATAGATAATATCCCACAACATATGCTGACCCTAAGGCCCCTTTCACATTGAGGCGTTTTTCATGCGATACAGCGCTAAAAATAGCGCTGCTATACAGCAAGAAAAATAATGCCCTGTAGTGTTCAATGTGAAAGCCCGAAAGCTTTCACACTAAAGCGGTGCGCTAGCAGGAGCGCTTCAAAAGTCCTGCTAGCCACATCTTTACCGCGGTATAAGAGCGGTGTGTTCACCACTCCTATACCGCGCCTTCCCATTAAAATCATTTGGGCGGTATTAACCCTTTTTCGGCCGCTAGCGGGGGTTAAAACCTCACCGCTAGCACACGAATATTGCGGTAAATACGACGGTATAGCGTCGCTACAAATAGCGCGGCTATACAGTCACCGCGGCTCCACGCCTCAATGTGAAAGAGGTCTAATTTACTTTATATTTTTTGCCAGCCATTGCAATGGCTTGGAAGAGTCCTGTAGTTGACTTGGTCCTGATAAAACTTAAGTTTACTTGCAACATGTTGGTTTAATAAAAGCAGCCTGAAATTCCTGTCAGGGAAGGTTGCTAAAATAGATTAGCAGGAATCTAGCCCTATTGCAAAACACCTCTGAGAGTCTCTGCCTATGATGAAACACCTGCCTTTCCTCCAATCAGCAATGTTGGCTATCTTGGCTGTATGCCCAGACATCACACTGTTAAACTGGATGAGAAAATCACCTCCTAACAATCTGAACTTTCTAAACAGTATATAATTGTGACAACAGCAGATCTACATGTAAAACCTATGTAGGGAGATTTGGTTATCTCTGTGTATCATCTGAGGCTGTTTACTTCACTGGGTGTATGGAGGGTTTACATCCACTTTAAGTTTTTTAGTTTTTCCTAATTTGCTTGACTGAGTCATATAGACACCAATAAACGGTAGGGGGCCATTTATAAAAGTGACATGATGTGTTAAATGATTTTGTAAAATGTATATGTTGCATAGTTTGTTACAACAGTTTTTTTTTTTTTTTTCTTCCTATAGGAAAAAAGTCCCATGACCCCCGGGAGTATGACCCTCTTACACAGGCAGACAGTGATGAGAGCGAGGACGACCTTGTCATTAACATCCAGCATAACGGACTTCAGAATGGAAAGGGCACCCAACATACAACAAATGAACTTGATTCTGATGTTGAAAGAATTTCAAAGCGAGTTCAACAACGAAAAATCGATCATAAACAAGAGGGGTTAGCTGCTACGGGTGGACTAGAACCACAGCTTAAGGCAACATCTTCATTGGTGTCTTATGTGCGGTCTACAGTCTTCATTCTGACCGTTGTCATCTCTATGATAATGGTTCTGGTTTGTGCTTTCCTAATCCCTTGTCCACTGCCTAGTCAACAGCATGTTTGGTATCTCAACGTGGGTTATGAGCCTGGTAAGCAAACTTTAAGAAACAAAATATTGTATGCTGGTTTTCTTTCTATAATCTAGCCATTTTGTCTATAGACTGTTCAAGTTCTGTACATTTTAAAGGTTACAATGAGGGTTGCCTCTAAAGATGTAATAAAAAAGAATTCAGAGGATTTAACAGGACTACAACTAGCCATATGCCAGTGGAAAGAAAAAAGTAAATGGTTCAGCGCCAAGGGTTTCGCTTTTAGTGTTTAAGTGATAAAGCTAAACAAGTGAAACTAATTTGACTGCTGCAGTTATACAGTGAAAATATAACTCGGTGGTGAAAATATAATTAAATGCTGTCTGTTGTGCCAATAGTAGAGATCCAATGGTGCCATTAGTAGGGAAATTATAAAATGAAGCATATAGTGTAAAACCATTATAACAAATTTATTAAGTAAGTATTATACTAACTTTTTTTTTTTTTTTTGTGTTGATTAGAACCTGGCACCCGGTTTCTGCAACATTGGTTTGTTTGCGAGGCCTGGCGTAGTTGTTCTCGTGCTCAACAGAGTGACCCTTCGTGACCAGGGAAATTTTATATAATTTTTTTTTTACAAGTATAGAGCTTTCTTTTGCCTGGTATTTACTTGATCACCACTGAGTTTTTTTTTTTTATTATTATTATAATATAAACAAGAAAATACCCCCAAAAAAATAAACTATGTTCTACTTTGTTATAAAACCTATCCACTAAAATCAAATTTCTTCATAAATTTAGGCCAAATGTTTTTTACTGGAAGAACAGTGGATACCCTGCGCTGCCAGATAAGTATAAATGATAGCAGCTAACACAATTTTTTTCAAAAAATCAAAAAACAAAGGAATACAAAAGTGTAGCGCTGAAATGACTGGGTGAAAATCATACAATATATATTACAACATGTAAACAGTGAAAAATAAATGTGCATACAAGTCCTTCTAATGAAAGAAACAACTATTGTGCCTGTCTGGCACGTAGTGCGAGTGGACAATTGCACCAGAAAATCCTGGTAGTCCTAAAAAAGTTTGTCTGGTGATTGAATCAAGTGAGTGAGTAACTGAACGTAAAAATTTGTGACTTCTTCAACGTGACGATCCCACCACCTAAACAATTGCAGGCTTACCAGAACGTGTTGACCAATGGTGACATATGCCACAAGAGGTCAAACAAGGCTTTGAATGACGGATGTCATGAACAGTCCTCAGCAGGAATCATGCGCCCGATCAGTCAGGATGTCTTGCAATGGGATAGGATAAGCTGGAAACTGTACTTATTTTGAAATCACCATTGGTAGGCTCGATATGTTAAAAGTGCATGTAGAAAAGAAAAGAGGGTGGCCACATAGCGTAATTCCGTTTAACTAAAATTAGGTATTTATTCACAGCTAACAAACTCACATTTGGCTGGATTGAAAAGGTCCTTGCAAGTAAAATTAGGTGACAGTGGAGTCCTCCCGACGCGTTTCGTGGTCAAAGCACATCGTCTGGGGTTGTGCTTTGATGTATGAAACACACCAGATACATTTTTAATGTTTTTTTTTTTTTTTTTTCTTTTACATTAGTTGCAGTTAAACAAAGCACAGCTTCCCCACTAAGGGTAAACCTTCCCTCCTTTTTTTGTAAGTATAATCCCTTTTACGGCAGTGTTGCGGAAGTGGACTTTCTTTTAAGGCACCACATATATGTGCTCCAGAATATAAAGTTTGCACACAGCGTGGAGAGCAAGCTCTCGCTGACAGCTCCTGGTCTCCTAGCAGGATTCTTCTACTGCAAAATCCATCCTGTGTAAATTTTATCATAAACTACTGTATTTAGTTTTGTAACAGGATTTTTCATCAGAACAGCTAAGTAAAGACTGGTAAACACATGAAAAGAAACTCCACCTCCTGGCTGTAAATGAAAATAATTTTTAATCAACATATCAAAATTATTTGTTTTACAAATCATAAGGAAATACAATTTATATAATCACTAAACATTGCCTTTAAATAGTTTAATGGATACTGGACTAAATTATATAAAACATTCTATACATGCAATTGTAAATACGGTACCTAAATGCTATGATTTTGAAGCAGGTTGAATAATCTGTGATTTCATTCTTGTGCAATAATTTGTTTGCTGGAAAAGGAAAATTGTGTGATCGGATTTTGTGGGCGACCAGAACATTTTGCAACACTGCAATTATTTTGTTCATTATCTAGTACACTGGACAAAACTGATTTTTATATATACTGTATATAAAAATCTCTGATTTTGTATTTTTTTTTTTCACAGAGGTTTCCCCTCCAATGGAGTTGTTTGATGTGAATAAGGATGGAGTACCTGATATTCTCCTGTTGTCTGTATCACCCAATGCCAACACTTCACTTGGTAAGTAGTAGTTACCGGTATATTGCTTTATTTCTGTGCTCCTGTGTTTTTTTTTAAGCAGAATTCATCAATGCTACCTTCTCTTCTCTCTTTCTCGACCTCCTTTTTTTTTATTTTATTTTTATAGTTGTTTTAGAACAAGAGCCCAGTATTTCTGCACTCTCTGGGATTAATGGGAGTTTGCTGTGGAAGAGAAATTCTCAGGAGTACCTCAGGAGCATTCAGTGTGGGCAATTGGTTTTGAATACCCAGCAAAATGACATGTGTCTTTTAACTGGGACATCCAAACTCCTAACTTTAATAAGTGCATCCACAGGTAAGAGGGATCTCTCCATGATTTGTTTCCACGAATGATTTAATTTGGAATTGTAATATTTTCTACATTAGATCTGTTTGCTCATATTAAAATAGTTGCCTCTTTCAGACCCTTATGTACTGAAGTAACAGCAGCTGTTGCAGGTCTAGAATCCATTCTTGCTGAGAATTTTTGATTTTATGAGCAATACTATAATGGACAGTACAACTTGCCCTAAATGATGTTGAGTCTCCATTAGTATTTTTAGTTTTTAGTTGGGAAACGTAAGCCATTTCCCCTATGAGGCTTGATTTTATATTGGCCTTTTCAAAATCTCTAGACAACAGAGACAGCTTTTGGCATCGGGAACAGCAGAAGCAGTTGTTTTAATATTAGTGGGACATTGCTGTGCACCAGTTTAAGACTGAAGGGGGTTTCTAATTTCCCCATTAATATGAACCTCTACTAAATATTTCTGAGTAAGACAGCATATCAAATGAGAAGAATCAATCTTTCTTTTTCATCTTCCTGACCAATCTTTAACAGCAGCAGAAAAATAAAATGTTTATTTTTAGAAGAGTAGAGGGAAGGATAAAACCCCTGTTGGCTTTTTATATATACATACATATAACAATCTAATGAATATTGCATAGGAATAATCTGAGTACTAAACCGGTGTCCAAGAGTTCAAGCATTTGTTTTAATGATACAATCAGTGGATACTTGTGTACAATATATAGAATGCAATATTTAATTTTATACAAAATATACTAAAAAAATTATACCCACAAAACTGATTTTATATATATATATATATATATATATATATATATATATATATATATATATATATATATATATATATATATATATATATATATATATATACCACAAAACTGATATTTTATTTATATATATATATATATATATATATATATATATATATATATATAAAAACTTCCATTTATTTTTTTAAATGCAAACTTTAAAAAAAACAACAGGTTCAATCTATGAAAGGGGAACATGTGCTAGCCATGATGGGAACTTGTAGCAGATTTGTATCAGATTTAAATGCAGAATCGGCTTTGGTTATATTTATAGTGCATGAGCTGATCGTGGACCAGATTTGTTGCCAGTCTGTCCTGGGTTTTGCTGCACTGAAGATCTTTCTCCCATTTGGAAACGTAAGCATGGCTTGTGTGTTTAGTTGAGCATTCCTTGCATTAAGGTAAAAAAATGTTTAGGTAGTAGTATCCCCGTCACCTCACCTTTACCTGAGCCCTCATTTGATCCTGCGCTGTGCCCATCTGCAATGGCTTTCTCCCCTCACTTTCCAGTCTCGCAAGCTTTGTTGAGGCGCTGCTGTCAATCAAAGCCAGTTGATGAGAGCGTGGGGTCGAGCTTGGAAACGGCTTCCTGTAGGGACATGAGCCAGATTTCCATTCCCCCCCCGAACCTCTGTTTTTGGGTCCCTTGTCGGTGCTTCTGGCTCCTCTTTTCTAGTGTAAAAAAATGTGTAGAATTTATAAGCACTTTGCCTATTCAGCTAAACACACAAGGCATGCTTAAAGAGGAAGTAAACTCTCGCTAGAAGAAAAAAAAAAAACCCTGCAAGACGAAGGCATAATAAGCTAGTATGCGTAGCAAACATTAGTGTGCAATAATCACACACACACATAATAGTATACGATATAACGTGTGAGCTTAGATGATCCAGTAGAAAAGTCGGTGTCACAATACAAATAGATATGTGATAAATCCAGTAAACTCAGTGTCAAGTAAACAAAAAATGTATACAAACTAGAAATAGAAATAAATTTTAAACGATGATCCAGTAGAAGAGTCTGTTGCACAGTACAAAGTGGTGGAAAGTAAGTCCAACAAAAATCAGTGTCGGTTACGTAAGATCAATCCCAATACCAGAGAGAGGATAAGTGCTTGAAAATCTAGGATCTTCAGTGATGGCACCTGTGTGTCTCCAAACCGCTCACCTTACTGCAGTAAGGTATACGGCATAAATGGTCTTGGGTGCAGGATGCAATGAGGTCGTCCTGTCTATGGTGATCTTGGTCTTTTTCAACTCTCAATGGTGAGTATGAACATAGGAAAAAAGCATAGAAATGCTGATGGCACAATTCTGTATGATAGACAAGAGAGGAATGGACGGCAGCTGACCCAACAGAGATGCACTCACTTTTTGAGAATATAACAGGGACAACAATCTGCGAAAGCTGAGTTTGTAAGCCTCTGCATAAAGTCCTTTAAGTGGAGGTTCACCCTAAATTTTGACTTTAGCTCAATGAAACTGCTAGGCACTGACAGTAACTAATCCGTTTTTTTTTTCTTGATCCTTACCCCTTTTCTGCTGGCCTTTCTGTCCTGTCAATCACAATCCACCACGGGGAGTGGGCGTGTATGTGCATTCTCCCCCGACCAGCGCTATGTCTCTTGGGAGTCAGTCCTGACAATCCCAGGAGATGCGCTGTGCTCTAATCGCGGTCACGTGACTCTGCAAGCGTAAAAGTCTGCACAACAGGGCGTGAGCTTATTACGCCGTCCGTTGTTAAGGCAACTGTGTATTGTTGACGGCGATATATATATAATGTGTGTGTGTGTGTGTGTGTGTGTGTGTGTGTGTGTGTGTGTGTGTGTGTGTGTGTGTGTGTGTGTATGTGTGTATATATATATATATATATATATATATATATATATATATATATATATATATATATATATATATATATATATATATATATATATTATGTGTATGTTTATTAACCACTTGAGGACCTTGCCTGTTTTTCAGATTTGGTGTTTACAAGATTAAAACAGGTTTTTTGCTAGAAAATTACTTAAAACCCCCAAAGATTAAAAAATAAATTTCTAACACCCTAGAGCAGTGATGGCGAACCTGTGGCAAGCGTGCCACAGCTGGCACTCCAAGCCCTCTCTGTCGGCACGCAGCAGGCTCCCAGGATAGCAGTTACAGCAATGCAGTTACTTTCACTTGTGCAGGCGCGGAGTAGCCGGCTTGCTTTTTATCATTAATGCGATCGGGCAGTGGGACGGCAGATGTGTGTAAAGCCCTCCCTGCATACACTAAAGTAGCCCAATGGAAATAACAGAGAGGGAGTGTCTGCTGTAAGCAGCGCGCGATGCCTCTGAATAGCCAGGAAAAGAAGAATGATCCTCCTTTCCTGGACTTGGGCAGCCAATAGGAGAGCGGCTTCCTGTGCAGGCCGGGCCTCCAGCACTGAAGCATGGCAATATGGAGGACTTTGGCTGAACACATACACAGGTAGGACAGTGCTACGGGTGAGGAAGGGAGAGGTGGGGGCTCGCAGAGGACGCTGCTGTGTATGTGGGGGGATGTGAAGGGGGCAGAGGACACTGCTTTGTTGGGAAGGGCCCTGTATCCTGAGCATCCCATCCCTGATCCATCCCATCCCTATATTCTGAGTATCCCATCCCTGATCCATCCAATCCCTGTATTCTGAGCACAGTGCCTCCATCCAATCCATGTATTTGGAGCACAATGCATCCATCCAATCCCTGTATTCTGAGCACAGTGCATCCATATGATCCCTGTATTCTGAGCACAGTGCATCCATATGATCCCTGTATTCTGAGCACAATGCATCCATATGATCCCTGTATTCTGAGCACAATGCATCTATATGATCCCTGTATTCTGAGCACAAAGCATCCATATGATCCCTGTATTCTGAGCACAGTGCATCCATATGATCCCTGTATTCTGAGCTGAATGCATCCATATGATCCCTGTATTCTGAGCACAATGTTTTCATCCGATCCCTGTATTCTGAGCACAATGTTTTCATCCGATCCCTGTATTCTGAGCACAATGGTTTCATCCGATCCCTTTATTCTGAGCACAATGCATCCATCTGATCCCTGTATTCTGAGCACAATGCATTTATCTGATCCCTGTATTTTGAGCACAATGCATTTATCTGATCCCTGTATTTTGAGCACAATGCATTTATCTGATCCCTGTATTTTGAGCACAATGCATTTATCTGATCCCTGTATTCTGAGCACAATGTTTTCATCCGATCCCTTTATTCTGAGCACAATGCATTCATCTGATCCCTGTATTCTGAGCACAATGCATTCATCTGATCCCTGTATTTTGAGCACAATGCATTCATCTGATCCCTGTATTTTGAGCACAATGCATTCATCTGATCCCTGTATTCTGAGCACAATGCATTCATCTGATCCCTGTATTCTGAGCACAATGCATCCATCTGATATCCCTGTATTCTAAACACAATGCACTCCTTTGAAAAAGCACAAAGGTTTTTTATCTGGGCACAATGGTAAGTTTTTTGGTCCCTTAGGGCTCATTCAGAGGGATGATCAGTCCTATCCTCTGTACAGAGCCGCTGGTAGATTTATTCCATGTTGGCACTTTAAAATATCTAAATTGATTTTGTGTCGCGGTTTGGGCACTCAGGCTCCAAAAGGTTTGCCATCACTGCCCTAGAGAATGAAATTGCGGTCATTGCAATACTTTTTGTCACACCGTATTTGAGCAGCGGTCTTACAAACGCACTTTTTTTTTTTTTAAATTCACTTTTTTAAATTAAAAAATAAGACAACAGTAAAGTTAGCCCAATTTTTTTTTTTGTTTGTTTTTTGTTAAAGATAATGTTACGCCAAGTAAAATGATACCCAACATGTCGCGCTTCAAAATTGCACCCACTCGTGGAATGGCATCAAACGTTTAACCTTAAAAATGTCTTTAGGCGACTTTTAAAAAATTCTATAGGTTGCATCTTTTGAGTTAGAGGAGGTCTAGGGCTAGAATTATTGCTCTTGCTCTAATGATCGCGGTGATACCTCACTTGTGCGCTACTCACTTATGCGTTCGCTTCTGTGCGCAAGCTTGTCGGGACGGGGCGCTTTAAAAAAATATATATATTTTTTTTATTAACCACTTCCATACCGGCCTATAGGGGAATCACGTCATGGTGATCCCCTTGCCGATGAGACAGGACGTTGCACAACGTCCTGTCTTCACGGCGTTCTAGGGCGCGCGCGCGGCACCACCCGCGATCCCGCGCGCGTGCCCGACGGCCGTGATTGCCGCCGGGCACCCGCGATTTCCGGAAATCACGGCAGGAGTGTGGATCTGTGTGTGTAAACACACAGATCCACCTCCTGTCAGCGGTGAGGAGACTGATGTGTGTTCCCAGTACAGAGGAACACACATCGATCTCCTCCCCCTGTGAGTCCCCCTCCCCCTACAGTTAGAACATACTTTAGGACACATTTTAACCCCTTCAGCGCCCCCTAGTGTTAACCCCTTCCCTGCCAGTCACATTTACACAGTAATTAGTGCAGTTTTATAGCAATAATCGCTGTGTAAATGTGAACGGTCCCAAAAACGTGTCAAAAGTGTCCGATATGTCCGCCGCAACGTCACGGTCACAAAAAAAAAACGCAGATCCCCGCCATTACTAGTAAAAAAAATTAAATAAAAATGCCATAAATCTATCACCTATTTTGTAGACGCTATAACTTTTGCGCAAACCAATCAATATACGATTATTGCGGGTTTTTTTTTACCAAAAATACGTAAAATACGTATCGGTCTAAACTGAGGGGAAAAAAAGTTTTTTTTTTTTAAAAAATATTGTGAGATGTATTAAATAAAAAGGAAAAAATATTGTGTTTTTTTAAAAATTGTCGCTCTTCTTTTGTTTATAGCGCAAAAAATAAAAACCGCAGAGATGATCAAATACCACCAAACGAAAGCTCTATTTGTGTGGGGAAAAAAACATAATGATTTAATTTGGGTACAGTATTGCCTGACCGCGCAATTGTCATTCAAAGTGCAACAGCGCTGAAAACTAAAAATTGGTCTGGGCAGGAAGGGGGTGAAAATGCCCTGTATGGAAGGGGTTAAGTTTTATTAATTTTTACACTATAAAAAAAAATGGGTCACTTTTATTCCTGTTACTAGGAATGTAAACATCCCTTGTAATAGAAAAACGCATGACAGGTCCTCTTAAATATGAGATCTCATATTTAGACTAAAATGCAAAAAAAAAAAAAAAAGCATTTTTTTTTTTTGTCATTTGAAAAAATGACAAGAAAATATTGCTTTAAGAAGCATGGGTGGAAGTGACGTTTTGACGTTGCTTCCGTCCTGCTATGCTATCGAGACGGGTGGGGGCCATCTTGCCCTCACTCGTATCCCAGCCGAGTAAGGGACAGGACCCGTTCGCCTCCGCTGCCGACGGCTCCGGTAAGCGGCGGAGGGCACGGGAGAGCGGCAGGAGGGGGGCCCCTCTCCCGCCGCCGATAACGGTGATCTCGCAGCAAATCCGCTGTGGAGACCACAGTTATTATTTACAGGACCGCTCAAAGAAAAGATGGATATCTCGGTTGTGGCAGCAGCTGCTGCCGTTACCGAGATATCCATCTTTAAAGTACTGACGTATATGTACATGAGCGGGTCCTTAAGTGGTTAAACCAATAATATAAAAAAACAAATTCACATTTCTAACGGGGAAATAGTGCAGCAAACCACAAGCACCAGGCTTGTATCCTTCTGTCAGCTGTGAATGTACCTAGTGCTCCAATCCTGACAAGTAGCGTCACATCACGTGACTTCATTAGAGGATGCCACTAGGTAGGAAGCAGGGCTTTAAATGTCGTCTCTAAATTGGACGGACTTTGGCCATTTTCTTGTAACCCGCCATAGAACTCTGCCATTTTCTCAAAGTCTGCCATAGAAACGAGTGGTGTAAGCAACTATATTGGACGGACGGTGGCCATTTTCTTGTAGCAAGCTAGAGATGGTGTATAATATATATTTTGAATGGACAGCGCCAATTTTCCCATAGTCCGCCAAGTGGGGTGGGCAACTGTATTATAGTCTCGCATAAATAAATGTCATTTTGAATAGTCATGGGAAATGGCAGGGCAAATGTGAACAGATAACTGCATGACATCCAAAGGATGAAGCCAAAAAAAAATATTTTCTAGATACCAACATGACTCCCAAAGATCAGAAGAAAGTGGAGTGGCTGATAAACAATATCTATATAATAAAAGGGGGGGTATAGATAAAATGGACGGCAGCCATATCCTAGTAGTCAGCCATAAAGGCTGATGGTGTAAGCCACTGTGTAATGGTCCCACATGGACACATACAATTGGCCATAAAAATAGTGATAAATATTACAGGGCAAATCAATGTACCACCGATGGAGTGTTATGGCATTGAATCCGTGAGATGAAGAAAAACAAGGGCATGATCATAGAACACTAGTCCGTTAAAATGGTGCTGTGCCGGTAAACTCTCGTAAAATGTGAGCACTATAAACATAAGGATAGTGTGTGTGTGTGTGTGTGTGTGTGTGTGTGTGTGTGTATACATTATTAAAAGATTTAAAAAATAAATAAAAGGAGGTCCATAAAGGATGGTGTAAAAAAAAAAAAAAAAAAAGTAAGGACCGAGGGAGCCTCAGGGACATCACAGTGATGTTAGGATAATACACAAACTACTGTTAACACAGAATAATGGGCAAAACATAGCAAGGTATAAAATATCAGAATCGATACAAAAGTAAAATCACAAATGGGCAATCTTGCCATAAAACTGGTGTGTGATAATAGGTAGGTGAAAAGGATCTATCCTATCCTGGGTCGTGGAGTCGACTCAAACAGGAAAATATGGTGATGGTTAGAAGTCACTGAGGAAGCAATTCAAATTGACCTGGTTTTGCAGGATCGTGCAGCAGAAGGTGAGAGTGTATCGAAGGATTTGGAGCAACGGGTGAGTGTGCTGGAAATAGAGAAGAATACCCAAGTCGAAGCTACTGTTTAGTTTCATAGTTAGTCAGGTTGAAAAAAGACACAAGTCCATCCAGTTCAACCATAAAAAAAATAAACAAACAAAATAAAACACAGTACAATCCCATACACCCAACTCCATACAGCTGCAGTTGGAAGACCTCCAGGACCGCAGTCGACGTAATAATGTGCGTATACAAGGTGTCCCAGAGCCAGCAGGGCAATAGGATCTTCAAGATACAGTAAAAAGTATTTTTCAAAATGTGTTGAAAGACGCTATGCCTTTAAATTGTGAGTTGGACAGAGTACATAGGGCTCTGGGCCCCAAACCGAAAGATGGCAGTCGCCCCGAGCGCGCTTTTTGGTTACGTTCCATAGCGGATCTCCCAGATCTTTTTTTATTTTTGGAAACTGAGCCCTTTGAGCTACCGGATTGGATGCAGTTAAATCCAAGAATGCCTAGATCAGGGATCTCCAAACTACGGCCCTCCAGATGCTGTGGAACTACACTTCCCATGAGGCATTGTATAACTCTGACATTCATAGACATGACTAAGCATGATGGGAATTGTAGTTCCTGAACACCTGGAGGGCCATAGTTTGGAGACTCCTGGCCTAGATCATAGGAGTACCTGTTTTGTATAAATGTAGCAGGGCCAGTTAAGTGATTGATATAGTGTGGTGTTTTTGTGCTGATTTTTCCTTTTTGTATAGCTCTCTTTTTGGAGTTGAGGGGGAAGGGAAGAAGAAATTGTGTTTTTTTTTTTTTTCTTTCCTCGTTCTCCCCCCCCCCCCCCCCCTGTTTTCCTATTTTTTGGGGGTCTTTTTCCCTGCTTTTTTGCTTGGGGAAGGGGGGAAAGGGGGAAGGGGAGAAAAATTGGAGGGATGTGGGTGGTTTGCGGTGGTAACTGGGATTTGGGTAGATTGGGTGGGGTGTGTTGGGGTAGGTTGGGGGGTGGATGAGGCGAAGGAAACTCCTTTGCTCCCTCCTACTTAAGTGTGAAGATTTTTTGATGGGGTGGCATAGGGGATGAAGAGACGGATTAAAATTAGGAGGTGAATTTTTTTTGAGGTGGGGGGAGGGGGTGAAGGGGGAGAGTAGTTAGGTAAGAGGCAGAACGACAATGTTTAATGGATTAGGAGATACTAGTTCTTTCCATACTGAAACTTTGAAAGCTATGATTGCGATTTATACCTAAGGAAGGTAAGGACCCCTCCCAGTGAAGGAGCTACAGACCGATTATCATTATTGAATACGGATCTGAAGCTCTTTTCTAAAATGTTGACAATGCGTTTACAACAGCACATACCCGGCCTGGTACATAGAGACCAGGTATGATTTGTGCAGATGCGCGAAGCCCGGGATAATACGATTAAGACTTTAAATTTAGTCCATTTGGTGGCTTCATCCCGAACCCCATGTGTCTTTCTAGGGACAGATGCAGAAAAAGCTTTTGATCCTAATAAATGGCAATTTATGTTCCTGTTATTGAGACACACAGGGTTCGGTAAAAAGATGTTACACATTGGGGGGGTCTTCTGCCCAGTCTTAAGGCTAACCCTCCCAGACGGCTCCATGATCTGGAAGCAAAGCATTGTTCTGTGTTTTGACTGTTTTTATGTATTTTAATTACCCCCTGGGGCTTCTGTCTCATTACACATATCGGTCCTCCAATTCAAGCTATCGGACCAATCCCTGCTTACCATGTTTCAAGTCCTTATTTGCATGGCCAACAGGACCTAATTGAGAACTACAATGTACTTCCTAATTGACCAATAGGAAAGTGGTTGTTGGGGGAAGGGTGTTCAAACTGCCCTGTATAAAAGTGTGTGTGTGTGCATCCAATAAAAGAGTTGCCTGTTTGAACTTACATACAGCCTGCCTGGTGTTTATTCTGAGCTAACACAAATGTATTTGAACGGCACAAAGCTGTAGTTTGAATCCCGGAGCATCGGATGGCCGAACCATCAGACGTTGCGATCTGCAATCTGATCCAATAGTAGCAGAGGAGTGTCGGGAGAGTGGAACCGAGCAAGCAAGGGTCTCGTTACAATATACATCCCAGCTTTGTGCAGCTACATCTCCCTGCAGGTTATTAGTATGTCTGGAAGGACAACAAGGAGAGGCAGAGAGTCACAAGCCGATAAGAGGGCAAGCAGGATCTGCGTCTATAGGTAACAGTGCTGGTTGTGGACATGGTGCATACTCATCAACCTTGTCCTTTTTTTTGGGCAGGTAGCCGTGTTGAGCCGCAACATGTGAAAAACTTGGTAGAGTGGATGACCAAATAGAAAAAAGGGAAAGCTGCGCTGCATTAATAGTGCAAACAAATAAAACAACATAAATCTAACAAAATGCTGTATAACTAGTGCATAAATACACCGGTGCAAAAATTCAGTAGATGAACCAATGATAACAAATCAAAAGTCCGTGTAGGATAGAAAAAATCCCAAAAGTTCAGAGAAGGATGTGGGAGACAACAAAGGAAGTCCGAATGGGTGTTGAACAGCTCCAAGGAAATTATGTGTGAACAGCCAGATTGATAAAGGTTATCCTCCACCACTTATGGTTATAACTGCTTACCAGAATGATTGGACCTCTAACGAGATCAGCAGCGCATAGAATCAAAATAGGCCAGCACAAGAAATCCAGGAATCCTGTCACTTTGTCTGTATCTTCTTATCCATATAGTCAAATTAGCGTTCCTCCAAAAGCATGACCACCCAGAAGGAAAACATTGACATAGCGTAATAACGTCTAAAAAATTCTTTATTTTAAATATAAAAGACACTCGCATTTATGCAGAAAAAAAGGTGCGTGTAACTAATATAGCCGGCCGGCTCTGTCATCCGCTCGTCCTTCCGGAAAGACAGCGTGGTACAGTTCGTGGTGACGTCAGCACGCCGCTTACCCTACGCAGTTTCGTCAAAACAATGACTTCTTCCAGGGGCACGAGCGGCGTGCTGACGCAAAAAACATCCAAGGACCGCCCAGCTCTGAAGTTTGAAAATCGAGGGCGCGATCCGCCATCTTGGATTAGGGATCCCTGCCAGTACTAGGCTGCTGTAACTCGGGATGGCAAAGAGAAATCTAATGCCAGATCTCCAGGTTGTAGATCGAAAATGTTTAAAAGGAGGTTGCCATGTGTGAACCAGGCACGCCGCAACCACAAACAAAAACCATATAATGATTTGGGGATTTGGTTCCCGAAGTAAAAAAAAAGATATAGTGACATATCAGAAAAAATTTATAGTTAATTTCTATATGATAGAAATAATTATATAAAAAGAGTCACATAAAATTGTACTTAGTGACACATAGGTTGCAAGCTAGATCAATAGCACTTATAGCAAAAATTATTATTCGAAAATATAATAAAAAATATAATAGGAAAAGATGTTTGTTGAAAAAATGCACATAACCATACGCAACTAATATGGCAGAACAACAACACATTATTCCATTCTAAATAATAAAGAAAAGGAACCATAATATTCTATAGGAAATATAGGAATATTAGATATAATGTAAATTTCTATGTAAATGTAAGTATAAAAGATGACAGAAAAAAGGGGGAGGGCCCAGATTAGCCAAAATTCAGAGCCAGTTTACAAATACCAAAATATTACATATACGACTAACCATTGTCAATAAAAGCGTTTACGTCTGTGTCTACATTGAGTCCATAAGGGATGTAGGTACGGATCCGATATATCCAGGCCATTTCAAGCCTGGATAATTCTCTCAGTAAAGAACTGCCCCTCCAATGGGGTTCGAATTTATCTATCCCCATGAAGAGAGTTCCTTCAGGGTTGCGATTATGACATTGATCATAATGGCTAGATACTGAGTGTTGTGAAAACCCAGATCTAATATTGGTAATGTGTTCACCTAATCTTACTTTCATTTCTCTTTTGGTCCTGCCAATATATTGTAACCCGCACGGACATTGTAAGAGGTAAACAACCCCTGTTGAACTGCAGGTGATGAAAGGCTCGATCTTGTGCTCTTTTGAGGTGCTTGTTGAAATGAAAGATGATGTTTTTTTGGATTTATTTTTATTTAGTGTACAAACCTGGCAGTTCCTACATTGGTGGTACCCCTTGATGTCTCGTTGGAAGAAGGACACCTTCTTAGTGGGAGGGTCCACCACCGCATTTTAGTTGCGTATGGTTATGCGCATTTTTTCAACAAACATCTTTTCCAATTAATTTTTTATACATTTTTTATTATATTTTCGAATAATAATTTTTGCTAGAAATGCTATTGATCTAGCTTGCAACCTATGTGTCACTAAGTACAATTTTATGTGACTCTTTTTATATAATTATTTCTATCATATAGAAATTAATTTTTGTCACTATATATCTTTTTTTTTTTTTTTACTTCGGGAACCAAATCCCCAAATCATTATATGGTTTTTGTTTGTGGTTGCGGCGTGCCTGGTTCACACAGGGCAACCTCCTTTTAAACATTTTCGATCTGCAACCTGGAGATCTGGCATTAGATTTCTCTTTGCCATCACGAGTTACAGCAGCCTAGTACTGGCAGGGATCCCTAATCCAAGATGGCGGATCGCGCCCTCGATTTTCAAACTTCAGAGCTGGGCGGTCCTTGGATGTTTTTTGCTGAATAAAGAGTGGCGAGTCAGCACGCCGCTCGTGCCCCTGGAAGAAGTCATTGTTGTGACGAAACGGCGTAGGGTAAGCGGCGTGCTGACGTCACCACGAACTGTACCACGCTGTCTACCCGGAAGGACGAACGGATGACAGAGCCGGCCGGCTATATTAGTTACACGCACCTTTTTTTCTGCATAAATGTGAGTGTATTTTATATTTAAAATAAAGAATCTTTTAGACGTTATTAAGCTATGTCAATGTTTTCCTTCTGGGTGGTCCATGCTTTTGGAGGAACGCTAATTTGACTATATGGATAAGGAGATCCAGACAGAGTGACAGGATTCCTGGATTTCTTGTGCTGGCTTATTTTGATTCTATGCGCTGCTGATCTCGTTAGAGGTCCAATCATTCTGGTAAGCAGTTATAACCATAAGTGGTGGAGGATAACCTTTATCAATCTGGCTGTTCACACATAATTTCCTTGGAGCTGTTCAACACCCATTCGGACTTCCTTTGTTATCTCTCACATCCTTCTCTGAACTTTTGGGATTTTTTCTATCCTACACAGACTTTTGATTTATCATTGGTTCATCTACTGAATTTTTGCACCGGTGTATTTATGCACTAGTTATACAGCATTTTGTTAGATTTATGTTTTATTTGTTTGCACTATTAATGCAGCGCAGCTTTCCCTTTTTTTCCATTTTGCTATTTATGTTTATGTTTATATCTGACATATTAGCTGCAGCAGCATTTATTCATTTATTTATTTAATTTATTAGCTTTCACTGCTCACTAGTTCTGACCTGCGCAGTATTTTTTCCATTTTATAGAGTGGATGACCAAGCTGTCCTCTTCCTCTCTTACCCAGGCTCAGGGTACTTTGTCTGGCAAAGTAGCTACCAAAGCGGCCTCTTCCCTCGGCTCAATGGCATCAGTCACTCCTTCCCTAGCCCCAACGTGTCCTCCTGAGTAGTCCCCCCAAACTGTTTTACCAGTGCTGGATACATTCTGCAGGAGGATGTGCAGCGTTGTAAAGGCTCCGATGATAGTATCCAGCTAGAGGAAGGCAGTAACATGAGCCCAGAGAGGAGGGGGTGCCCAAGAAGGACCACAATCTGGCAGTCATGTTCCCCCCAGCTGCAGCATACTGCCAGGTTTGCTCCAGTGATGAGGAGGAAGGGGATGATTAGGTCGCTGACTCCACGTGGGTGCCTGATAGGAGAGAGGAGGAGGAGGCACATCTCCAGCGAGGCAGGATGCCCTCCAGGGGCCATCTTAAATGCAGCATCACATCGCAGAGCTCCACATGTGCAGGGAGCTGCTGTCTCTGCGTTATTACAAAAGTTCTTTGGCGTGGACCTTTTTTAAGACGAGTGCATCAGATCGCACCACTGCTATTTGCAACATATGTCTCAAGCGTATTTCGCGTGGCCAAAACATCACCCGCTTGGGCACCAAATGCTTGGCCTGACATATGTCGACCTGCCATGCAGTTCGTTGGCAAGCGTACCTAAAAGACCCACACCAAAGAACAAAGCAGACCCCTCCTTGCTCCTTATCAGCTGGGATCTCCAACCCCACTATACCTTCAGTCCTCTCTGAAACCTGCACTGAGAGGAATGAAGGTGTAGAAATAGATGTGTCACAGCCAAGTACTTGCGGTCAATCTGCTATTGGTACACCCTCAGATTGTACCAGGCAAATTTCCCTGCCCCAGCTGCTGCAACGCTGAAAGAAGTTCGCTCCCAGCCATCCACATGCCCAACGGTTGAATGCTAGCTTGGCAAAATTGCTAGCATTTCAACTGCTGCCTGTTCAGTTGGTAGACTCTGCCCCCTTCCGTGAGTTTGTGGAATGTGCGGTACCTCAGTGGCAGGTTCCCAAACGCCACTTTTTCTCACGGAAGGCGATTCCGGCTCTCTACCAGCATGTGGAAGGCAATGTCCATGCCTCGCTGGACAGGGCGGTAAGGTGCATATTATTGCTGACTCATGGTCCAGCAGGCATGGACAGGGATGTTGCCTATCTTTCACAGCGCATTGGGTGACTCTGCTGGCAGCTGGGAAGGATGCAGGACAAGGTACAGTAGTGTTGGAGGTTGTTCCACCACCATGCCTCCAAAATGCTACTACTGGTGATTGTGACACACCTCTCTCCTCCACTCTCTCCTTTTCTTCTTCCTCCATGGCCTCTTCCGAGGACAAATCGGCACAGGAACAAGTGGTGCTCCGTATACGTTCAAGGGGCTACGCAAGTACGCAGGCAAAAAGATGCCATGCAGTGCTTGAGCTGGTGTGCTTGGGGGACAGGAGCCACACTGGGGCAGAGGTTTTGTCTGCTCTACAGGGGCAGGCTCAGAGGTGGTTGACGTCAAGCCAGCTTAAGCCAGGAATGGTGGTTTGCGACAATGGCACCAACTTTCTTTCCGCCCTCCGCCAGGGAAAACTGACCCATGTGCCCTGTTAAGCTCACGTCCTTAACTTGATGGTGCAGCGGTTCTTGGGCAGGCTTACAGGATGTCTTGATGCAGGCTAGGAAACTCTGTGTGCATTTCCGCCGGTCATATAATGCCAGTGCTCAGCTGGCTGATCTCCAAAAGAAATACAACCTGCCCAAGAACCGCCTAATCTGTGACATGCCCACCAGGTGGAACTCTATGTTGGCCCTGCTGCAGTGGCTGCATACGCAGCAGAGGGCCATCAATGAGTATCTGTGCCAATATGGCACCAGGACACGGTCAGGGGAGCTTGTTTTTTTTTCCCCACACCAGTGGGCCATGATCAGGGATGCATGCACTGTGCTGTCACCATTTGAGTAAGGCCACGAGGATGGTGACCAGTGACAGTTCATGCATCAGTGACACTGTCCCTCGTATCCACTTGTTGGAGAACATGCTGCGTGGAATAGTGGACAGGGCACTTAAGGCAGAACAGAGGAAGGAAGAGGAGGTCTTCCTTATCTCTCAAGGCCCCCTTTATCCAGACAGTGTTCCTGCTTGCCCGCCTATCGCACAGGAAGAGGACGAGGAGAATGAGGATTGTGTCAGCATGCAGGTGGAGCCTAGCACTTAGCATATGCAGCAATCTTCAATGGATCAAATACAGTCCCAAGAAACCCATGGACTTGTACGTGGCTGGGAGGAGGTGGCTGCGGATCATGTCGCCCTGAGTGACCCAGAGGACTCCGGACCGAATGCCTCAGCAAACCTACGCTGCATGGCCTCCCTGATTCTGCAAAGCCTGAGGAAGGATCCTCGTATTCGTGGTATCAAGGAGAGGGATCATTACTGGCTGGCAACCCTCCTTGATCCACGTTACAAGGGTAATGTTGCGGACCTTATCTTGCCATAGTAGGAGCAGAGGATAAAACATCTTCGGAAGGCCTTGCAGAAAGGTCTGTGCAACGCGTTCCCAGAGACTGGGAGGTTACAAAATCCTGGCCCCAGACAACATGTTGCTGAGGCTTCAGTCAGTCAAAGGAGCGGTGGAGAAAGTGGCCGTCTGACCAATGTGTTCAGACAATTTTTTAGTCCGCAACCACAAGGTATGATCGGTTCCAGCAACCATCGACAGCGTCTGTTTTACATGGTGCAGGATTACCTAGGGGCAGGATCAGACTTGGACACCTTTCCCACTGAAATCCTCTGGGTTACTGGTTCTTGAGGATGGATCACTGGCCAGAACTTGCACAGTATGCAATTGAGCTACTGGCCTGTCCTGAATCCAGTGTTTTTTCGGAACGCACATTCAGTGCTGCTGGAGGCTTTGTAACCGATCACAGGGTGCGCCTGTCCACCGACTCTTTCGATCAACTGACTTTCATTAAAATGTATCAGTCTTGGATCACCAGCAGCTACCAAGCACCTGATGCTGATGTAACCAAATATTTTTTTTTAAACGTCGGATCCCTTCAAAGTCTTGAAGGGATCTGACATTTAAAAAAAATGCTGATGCTGAGTGACTATCCTCTTCCTCCTCCATGATCATGCTGATGGCTTGTAAGAACATTTTTGGTTCTGGGCACTGCCATCAGAATTTTTTGCTGCAATACTAGAGTCTGTGAGGGGTTGCAGTGTTGTGGCACCAGTGCCTAAGGCCCAATTTTTCTGCCCCTGTTTAACAGTGGCATGTAATTACAATTCTTAATATATTTCACAGCAGGGCCCATTCCAGCGCCCACCAAGAGTAACTTTGAAGACTTAGTGTTGTGGTAACACCAACACCTAAGGCCCAAATTTCTGCAGAGTATATACGGCAGGCCCCTACTTTCAAACATCCAACTTACAAACGACTCCTACTTGCAAACGGGAGACAACAGGAAGTGAGAGAAAATCTCCCCCTAGGAAGGGAAATTCTCTCCTGTAAGAGTTAATATGGGGGAAAAGGTGTCTCCTCTCCACTGATGCTTTATCACCAATCCTTTGTTTCACAAAAAAAAAAAAAAATTTCCCCAAAAAATGTCATTGGGACAGAAAGTGGGTGAAATCTTCTGAACAGGTGCACAGACAGCAAAACAAATGTTACAGGGGTGATAACCCTTCCCCGTGTTTTCCAAAAAGCTCCAAAAAGCTTCAAAATATAATTTTTGGCTGGAGCTACACTTTAAAAAATGTACCAGTTCAAAATTACAAACAGATTCTACTTAACAACAAACCTACAGTCCCTGTCTTGTTTGCACCACCCGCATACTACTGTTCAGAGTATATAGGGCCTGGGGGCCCCACACCTTTTCCTTTTTTAATCTTGGTGCAGGGTTCCCCTTAATATCCATACAAGGCTAATGACCTGGGGGGGAACCCATGCCATTTTTCTCAATGATTTTCATCCACATTGCAGGGACCAGACATTACATTAAAGCGGCAAGCAGTTTTAAATTACTTTTTTCCTATAGCAATGTCATTTTGTGCAGGGACAGTTCTAAACACGGGAAACATGTGCCACTTCACAGGCATACTATAGACACCCAGCAGGTACGATATTTTAATATAAGTATTTCACTTTTTTTCACTTTAACCGCTAGCCGACCAGCCGCCGGCTGCGTGAAAATCACGCAATATAACTTTATTTTGCATTTCAGCCACAATGTATGAACAGCGATTTGTCATTTCCCCTAGTCAGTCCCACCCCCCTTTAGTTAGAACACACCTAGGGAACATAATTAACCCCTTCCCTGCCAGTGACATTTTTACAGTAATCAATGCATTTTTATAGCACTGATCGCTATGAAAATGCCAATGGTCCCAAAAATGTGTCAAGTGTCCGAAGTGCCCGCCTGTCACGTACCTTACCAGAGGCCGAAGTGCTGAGAGGGCTTCCCTTGCGACTCGAGTGCAGGACGCCCCCTGGAGGTGAGACAGGGGACGCCATGCTCAGGGCTGCAGGAGTTGCCGGCTGAGACTTGCTGGAGCGATGCCAGAGAACAGATGAGCACCAGGATATGTAATCCGGCAGGAGTACCACGAAAGTACCAATAGATTGGCAGGAAACCCAGGGGCGGAGTCAGGAGCCGAGGTCATACACGGGAAGCAGGAAGTAACTGGAACAGGTCAGGAGGCAAGCCGAGGTCATACACTGGAGGCAAGAAGTAACTGGAAACAGGTCAGGAGGCAAGCCGAGGTCATACACGGAAAGCAGGAACAAGGAATCAGCATCAGGTCAAGGACTGAAGATCATGCAGCAGTTTGGTGACTGCTGCAACCAGGTTTAAATAGGCACCGGCGCCTGGAGTCCCGCCCGTATTGCGTGCGTAACGGTGCGTGCGCGTGCACAGTAAAGAACAGCGTATTCACTGTGTTGTTGCCCGTATGCGCCGCGCATGCGCCAGGTGCTCGTATTTGCGGACATTGTGCTCGTATGCGCGCATGCGCCTTGTGCTCGTATTCGCGGGCATTGTACTCGTATGTGCGCGCATGACAGGTCTGCCAGTTATTTCACGGCCAATTCTCTGACACCGCCATAAGGTTGCAGTACCGATAAAAATCGCAGATTGCTAGTAAAATAAATAAAAAAATCATAAAAAATGCCATAAAACTATCCCCTATTTTGTAGACGCTATAACTTTTTGTGCAAACCAATCAATAAACGCTTATTGGCTTCTTATTGTGGTTTTGCATTCTGTATATTATAACTTGCATTTCACGGGGAGTGACAGGAACATGCCATTGGGACCATACTTTCTAGGTTACGTCCAGCATCATGGATCTTCTGCACCCTTATTGAGTATATCCTTATTGAAGCATTTGTTTTGGTAGTGCCATCAAATTCATTAGTTTTCTCCCTTCTTTGACTTCTAGTTGTAATGCTATGTGCTTGCTACTATAGTTGTATTTATCATCTGGGTGGGTATTTTAAGTAGAGGGGGCAGGGGTTGTAGAGGATGTAGACTCTCATATTTATCAAATTGTTCCCAGCACTTGATTCCTCCTCTGTCCACACATACTTGATTTTATCAGCAGTTTGACAGAATAATTCAGTCACACTTTGTCCTGACATGGTTTGGCTTTCCTTCAGCCACTTCTAACTGCCTACCATGTATTGGTATTGACTACTTGTGACCCATATTGTAGCATACTTTTTTGTGATAAATTAACCTCAAAGCAACCTTTAGATCTAATATTGCATTTTCTGTCACCTTTTGTCCACACAGCTCGATGGGTAGTCCAGGGTTCATTGAGCTTAGCTATATATGCTGCTGCCGTTGATCTACATGGTTCTGCAGGGAGACCCTGTTCTGTGACTGCTTAGACTTTGTAACCTGGTTACCCATTGTGGTTCTCTGTCCACCTTAAATTGACTTTCCAGTCAAACTACATTCCTGTGTATTACTTTTGGACTGTGTGGTTCCTAAAATGTCCTTTTAAACACCAAAAATCTAATATTTTAACAATTGACAGGCAACCTAAACGGATAAAACCACCAATCAAGTCTTCTATTCAAGGGGAGTCAATTACCCTTGTCCTGAAATACCTACAACACATATGAAATACTGATCGCTCAAATGTATGCGAGAATGAGCTTACCTTGCTGGCTGAGTGTGTTCCTCTGGTGAGTCTGTTCTCTAGTTTTGGATCCTTGGGATCCTATTGCCCCCTCTTGGTTGTCTCTCCAAAGTTTCTGTTGTTCAAAGTTAGTTGAACGAAAACTCTGATGCCGCGTACACACGATCATTTTTCGACATTAAAAAAACTTTGTTTAAAAAAAATGTCATTTAAAATGATTGTGTGTGTGTGTGTGGCCTTCACATCATTTTTCGGTTCTGAAAAACGACAACATTTTTTTTCGAGCATGCTGCATTTTTTAACAACGTTTTAAATTATGTTGTTTTTCGGGTTGTAAAAAATGATCGCGTGTGGGCTAAAACGACGTTAAAAACCTGCGCATGCTCAGAAGCAAGTTATGAGATGGGAGCGCTCGTTCTGGTAAAACTACCGTTCATAATGGAGTAAGCACATTCATCATGCTGTAACAGACAGAAAAGCGCAAATCGTTTTTAACTAGCACGGAATCGGCTAAAGCAGCCCCAAGGGTGGCGTCATCCGCATGGAACTTCCCCTTTTATAGTGCCGTTGTACGTCACCGCGATTTGCTAGAGCATTTTTTAAAAACGATGGTGTGTGGGCAACGTCGTTTTAATGATGAAGTTGGAAAAACGTTAGTTTTTTCTACATGCCGAAAACGTCTTTTTTTTTTTTTTTTTTTTTTTCATGCCGAAAAATTATCGCGTGTACGCGCCATCAGAATTGATTAGTGGCTCAGTATCTGTATTGCTGTAGTGAGTAAACAGACACAAGCATACACTGGGCATCTTTCCAAAGCTGTTCTAAAGTTTATTTTGTCGCCTGTAGGTTTTGCACACATTTGCATAAAAAAGGAAACCATTTTGCATCTCAGCAATACAATACGTGAATATGGGCAGGAATATACCAAATAGTTGTGAGCTATATACATTAATCCAAAACTTGGAGGTTTACAATTCATTTCTCTTGTAGAATTTAACATTTTCTTTACACTAATTTGTTTATCCTAGCCCCAGGGTTGTTTTAGGGCCGTTTCACACCAGAACGCAGTGCAGGAAAGGCACGTTCTGTGTATGTTTCCCACACTGTGCTCAAAACACAATGCCTTTGTGATCTGCTATGGGTGCCAATATATTTTTACCACACAAAGCGCATATTGCAGATGCATTGCGTTAGCAGCTGGCGAATCACACGGTACCTCGATACTATGCAATTTTGTGCAGTGCGTTTTAAGAGCAATGCATGTTTTACCTTTTTCATCGCTCGGTGAGATTTGCAGCCCATGCAAAATTTCACTACATGGAAAGACGCAGGAGTTGCACAGGAATGCTTTTATAAAGGGTTACAGTATATGGCCTGATCTCTTGATGAATAGTATGTGTTTTGACTGTAGGCCAAAACCAGCCAGTACAACTTAAGCTTTTAACACAGATACAGGGCTAGCATCAAGCTTTTTTTTGGAAACCTTAGTGGAATAGGAGAATTTAAATGTATTGCAGGATTGTTCTCATAACACATCTGCTCTTTTTATTTGATAGGGTCAACCATATGGACCATGGATCCAACCCATGTGTCTCTTGAAACTATGGCAGCACCTGCTGTTGTTTTGCCAGATCTGGATGAGGATAATACCAGTGACTTATTGGTTCTCACCGTTGGAGAAAGTCAAGTAAGAAACATCTAACGAAGCAAACAAGATACTGTGATTTTAAATGTTTTTTGGTTCCATAAGAGTTTTTTATTGAGATTTTCATGAGAATAAATGTACATACAATAATATAACAGAAAAAAGGGGGGTTACAAGTCTATAACCCCAAACCACGGATAACAACAATTTCAGTACATACAAGCAATATAATCAAACAAAATCACTACCTCGGAGTGAAAAGAGGGGAAATCTTTTGAGCCCAAAACTCTTTAAGCACACACCCCTCTACCTAAGTCAAATAGAGTGACCCCAGATGCTAAACGGACAGGGTAGCTCAGTACCATCAGAATGAAGTTCATATCCGAGACTGAGAATTGTTAAAAACCTATGCTAAGTTCAGATGGTAAGGCTCCTTCTCTGCTCTGGCTCAACACAATGCTTCCAATCCAACTTTCCACTCTTTTTTACCTACCCACGTCTTTCCTATGGGTCTGAGTTCACTCAACAGGGAGCAGGACGGGAAGAGTGGGAGAGAAAAAATAAAAAAAGATGGAGGGGGAAGAGAGAGGGAAAATTGGAAGAGGAAACCGTTAGGTAAAAGGGGAAGAAGCGGAAAGGTGGAGTGGGGAAAAGGGTGAGACGAAGGGGAAGTGGTAAGGTGACTTTTTTAAGCAAATTGAATTGCGTAAAGGTCAGAGACCAGATGCCTCTGCGGAGAGTGCCCGAAGCAAATGGCCTTGAAAGGCGTAAAGGGTCAGTCAAAGGTCTGTTTACAGGCAGAAGATTGTAAATAATGACAAATTTGGAAGTAGGATCAAAGGGAAACGTTGACTTCTGAGAAGTGAGCCTGTAAAACAGTTCTGTCACGGATATTCTGCCTATAGTAAAATATGCCAGTGGGGGGAATCCTTCCACTTGTCTTTCAAAAATGTCTTGGACATACCAGGCTCAGTCTGGATTTTGTGTGAGTGGTGTAAGGAGCACACAGTAAAGGATATCCCACAGGCAGAGCTTGCTTCCCGAAAGTTGCAAAGAGTCGTCCAAAGCAGTGGGTAATCAGGGGGGAAAATAGACTTCCAGTGACATATTCAAATCCATGGAAAAAAGAGCAGAGGGGCTTCTACAAAAACCTGCTCCAAGCCCACCCTTTCCTTACAAGAAATATGCCCAGACCAGTCCACCACTCCAGGTGTGTGGCCCGGATATTCAAAAATTTCAATGGAAGTCCTATCGCATGTTTATTTAGGAATAGACAAATAAGCAAGACTGATCCATGGTGTTTTGGAGTTTCAAAGGGAACTTCAAAAGGCCTTGTGCGGGCAAGAGAAAAACTAGGGAATGGCCACAGGGATGGTTTCATGCCTAGGTAAGTAAGCGTGTCAGGATTCCAGATGAAAGGAAAATTGGGCTTGCATGACCCAATTTGCACCTACGATAGACCCACATTCTGCACATGCGACTTTGCATAATGGATTTTAAGATCAGATACCTTTTGAAAACTCTGCCAAGGTTGTCTGGGGTTCGCTTAGGAATAGTAGAACATCATCCGCATTTTTCTTTTTTTTTTTTTTTTTTTTTCCCACTACCCAAAACCCACGGATAAAATGGTCCCACTAGACCTATCTGAGGAAAGTCTCCATTGTTAGTATGAAAATCAAAGGTGACAGCTGGCTTGTCCCATTAAAAAATTGAGAATCAGTCAGATATGAATTTTTTAACTAAAAGATGTGAATTTAAAAGTTTTTTGATTGTTCCAAATACATAAAAAAAAAGGACAAAGCATGGCCCGCTTGAAAGATTTTATTAGATATAACATTTATCGAGTGACATTTATATTTATTGTTTAACCGCTTCAATACTGGGCACTTTTACCCTCTTCCTGCCCAGGCCAGTTTTCAGCCTTCCGTGCTGTCAAACTTTGAAAGACAATTGTGTGGTCATGCAACACTTTACCCAAATACATTTTTTATTAAAAAAAAATCACACAAATATAGCTTTCTTTTAGTGGTATTTAAGCACCCCTGGGTTTTAATATTTTTTGCTAGAAAATAACAAAAGACCAAAAAGTTTGAAAAAATATTTTTTTTGCCAGAAAACGTTGTAACTAAGTAATTTTTCTCCTTCACTATTGGGCGCTGATGAAACAGCACTGATGAGGAGGCACTAATATGCGGCACTGATAGGTGGGACTGATAAGCAGCACTTATGGCCAATGATAGGCGGCATTGATGGGCAGCCCTGATGAGCAGGCACTGAAAGGCCATACTGACTTGCATCACTAATGGGCACAAATTGGCATACATTTTGGGTACTGATAGGCAGCACTGCTGGGCATTGTTGGGGCTGCACTGATCATCAGTGTACTGATGATCGGTGTCCTGATTATCTGTACAGTCTCCCCTGTGTGAAGATGCTGCAGATTGGCTCTCCTCTCCTTGCTCTCTGTGGGAAGAGCCGTTTACCAGCACTTCCGTGTTTACATGTGATCAGCTGTCATTGGTTGTTTACTGAGATTGGGGTCGCTTCATGTCCCAGGGACACAGTGCACCCGCGATTGCCACACGCCCCCGTGATGAGGTAGGAGCGACGTCATATGATGTCTCGGATTGAGAGAGGATCCCGCCCACCGTCACTTATCTATACAGCGGGCGGAGGTGGTTAAAGAGCTGGTCAGTAACAAGTCGCCATTTTATAAAAATGCAGCCATATTTCTCAGATTACTTGATTTTTAAATGATTTACTGGTATCCTGTCCCTCTCAGAGCAGAACTTTTAAAGTGATTGTAAAGTTTTGTTTTCAATTTTTTTTTTAAAATAACAAACATGTTATACTTGCCTGTTCTGTGCAGTGGTTTTGCACAGGGCAGCCTGGATCCTCCTCTTCTCGGGTCCCTCTTTGCTGCTCCTGGCAGCATGCTATGGGGGCACCCGAGCCAAGCTGCAGCTCTGTGTGTCCATTTAAACAGGAAGCTGAAATTCTCTCCTTATTGGCTCCTGTGGCTGCCAAAGTCAGTTAGCCAATGGTACTGCTGTGTGTCAGCCTATCGCTGGAGAGAGATGGGGCTCCGGTAAGTATTAGGGGGTGCTGGGGCGGCCTGCTACACAGAAGGTTTATCTTAATACAATAATGCATTAAGATAAAAAACCGTCTACCTTTTACAAGTCCCTTTTAAGCTTGCCACACGCTAGTAGAATTTCTTTATCATACACCAAGGGACACAGAGCCAGTCATTACATAATTGGGTTAAGGGTCACCAGTGGTGATGTACACTGGCACAACCAATTGAAGACAGTTCCCCTCCATATAACCCTCCTCATCAGGGAAGTACCTACGTTTTTTGCGCCAGTGTCTAAGGTGTTGGACACGAGTAGGATGTGCTAAAGGAAAGCTCTGCCAAAGAGACCCTCTGGGGGTAAAAAGAGCTATGCTTTCGGATCCATCCAAGATGCTAAATAATTTACGCTACAACTGGATGGGATCGGGGCCTCATGCACGAGGCTTCACCTGTAATGATTCTCTTAGGAGGACTGGGCTCTTGGGTCCAGCACTTTCGCTACTTATACTAAAAGTCCTGGTAAGAGTCTTTTACAAGGCCCAGGGGAGAGGTCTCCTTTAAGTAGGAACCCATATCCCTGAAGGTTGGCACACAAAGCCCGCCGTGATGGGTGAGGATTGGTGCTGTCTGATTTTCAGCAGAAACACCTGCGGCGAGGATAAAGGTAAGAGGAAAGGAATCCTAAGCATAATCTTAAGGACCTTTCATAATATTGAGTAAGGTGTCTTCTCTTTTTCAGCTACTAGAGGGAGGAAAAAGCTAAGTTGTACTGACCATGCTCCAAACAGTGTCAAATCCAATGGACAAGCACACTTCCTCTGCTGCAGAGCTCTGCCATCAGAACGGCCGCCGCTTCTCTCCTCTAGACACCAGGTAAGAACTCCACAGGCAGGGCTAAAGGCAGCATCAGGCAGAAGGAGGCTCCCCTTGCCCCAGGAATGCCGCCATTAGCCCTAGGTCGCGCACTGGGGCATGCTTTATTGGCAGGGAGGAGCGTGTCGCGAGCGTGCGCATGCGGGCGCACATTGATTCGAAAGATGGTGCTCAATATAGGAGCCATAAAGGGACTTAAAGGCTGGCAGCTCTCGCTTTGGGACACAGCATTACGAGGGCACGTAAGCTCTATGTGGTTGGTGGGGCACTCCCAAGAGAGACACTTACTCTATGCATGAAACTGGGTGTTTTAAGTTGCATACTTTATGTAGATTGCTAAACTGAGCACAGTAGTATATGCATTGTGGTACCTTGGCTTTTGCTTAGTAATATGTCTCCCTTAGAAAGAATTCAGGGACTAAGAGACAAGAAAGCAGGGGGCTCTAGCCTGAGACAGGGGGCTCTAGCCGCGCCTGCTCGGTACCTTCCTCTCCTGTAATTTCTGACGCACCTGTAGAGGAGGAGCCATTGCCACTTTCAGGAGTAGCAACTTTCCCAGTGGTACCTGGACCTGCATATGTCACTGAGGACACTTTGGCTACAGCCCTGGACAACCTAGAGGGGAGAATCACTACACTAATCGCAAGGTTCTCGCAAAGGAACAAGAAGCGAAGCAGATCTCCTTCTGTGGTTCTAGATCCCCTTTCAGAAAAATCTGAGGAGAAGGATGAGGAGTCGGATGGATCAGGGATATCAGAGGAACCTTTCTATGCTTCCCAGATGCTAAAGTCACAGGTGCAATGTTATGCTGAAACAGTACGTTCTGCATTCAGGTTACCCTCTTCGGAGTTAAATTAATTGCTTGTCTCCTCCCTGGGTTCATTAAAATCCCTGCAGCGTGCATGCTCTTTTCCGGTTCATCCGTTAACAGAAAAAAAAAAAAATACGCAGACTGGCAACTTCCAGATAAGCGTTTCTCACCTCCTAAGAAGTTTGACATTGTTTATCCTATGGAGGAAAATTTGGCCAAGAAATGGAGCATGCCTTCTGTAGATGCAGCTATTTCTTGTATAAATAAAAACTTGACTTGTCCGGTGGATAACGTACAGGTAATTTAAAGATCCTTCGGAAAAGAAATTGGAATCTTTACTAAAATCTTCCTTCCTTTTGGCTGGTTCAGTTGCCCAATCTGCTGTAGCAGAAGTGGGTATGTGTCGGGTCAAGGATCAGGTAAAATGGACTGAAGGATCTGCCGACAGAACAAGTAAAATTTTGGGAGAATTTGCCTAAAGCCTTATATTTTACAATAGATGCCGTGAGAGATTTGATTCAGCAAGCATCTCGCCTCACACTCCAGCTGGTGCATATGCGCAGTGTTCTTCGGCTAAAGCATTGGTCAGCAGAGGCCCCATGCAAAAAACTTTTGCCCAGTTTCCCCTTCCATGGCGAACGTCTCTTTTGGGGAGGATTTGGAAAAATATATCCAAAAGATATCAAGTGGTAAGACCACTTTTTTACCAGAGAAGGAAAAACAAGCAGACTTTTTTTGAGCGTTCTCTCACTGGCTCCTGGTAAATCTACATCCAGCCAGTGGCGACGGCATTTTCAGCCAGCCACAAAGGCTAAAGAAGACCAGGCCCACAAAAACAAGAAGCAGTGGGGTTCGAAAACTAACAAGCAAAACCCCAAAGATTCTTTATGAAGAGGCGCCCCCGCTCGGCCGAGTGGGAGGACAGCTTCGGCAGTTTTCAGCGGTATGGCAGACAGAAATCCAGGACAAATGGGTAGTATCCACAGTATCCCTAGGGTGGAAGCTGGAATTTTGAGAGATCTCATCTTCTCAGTTCCGAAGCTCAAGGCTCTCCAAAGATCCACTAAAAAATAGTGTCCTTCCTCAAGGGATCGGATCACTTGCTGTCTCAAGTGAGTGATCACAGAAGTACCCCTAAAAGAGCAAGATTCAGGTTTTCATTTAAACCTCTTTGTGAATCCAAATGGAGACCCATCCTGGATCTAAGATCTCTAAATCAGTTTATGAACTTTCGCCATTTCCAAATGAAAACTATTCGATCAGTGGTCGCCACCCTACAAGGCGGAGAATTAATGGCATCTATAGACATCAAGGACGAATATTTACATGTGCCTATCCATCCCGCTCACCAAAAGTTCTTAAGGTTAGCGGTAGAACATTGCCACTTCCAGTTTGTGGCTCTGCCCTTTGGTGTGGCTACCACGCCCTAGGTATTTACAAAGGTACTAGCCCCTCTGTTGGAAAATCTGAGGGCACAGGGCATAGCGATAATGGCCCATCTAGACGATCTACTTGTGATGGATCAGTTAGTGGCAGAATTGAACCACGCTTACCACAATAAAATACCTAAAATACCTGGAGCATTTAGGATGGATTGTAAACCTACAAAAATTCTCTTTACAAGCCCAAAGAAGGGTAGAGTATTTGGGCATGATCATAGACACAGCCCAAGGCTGGGTCTTTCTGCCGGAGCCAAAGATCAAGTCTCTAAAGGACCTGATCCACAAGATCAAGGCAAAAAAGAGGCCGTCTATTCGCCTTTGCATGAGGCTATTAGGGAAGATGGTGGCCTCCTTCGAGGTTGTCCCTTTATGCCCAGTTTCATTCGAGACTACTTCAAGGCCGTATTTTAGCCACCTGGAACAGGAAGATCCAAGCTCTGGATTTACCCATGCGCCTGTCTCCACAAGTGCGCCAAAGCTTCAGTTGGTGCAAGAACTTGCGGAAAGGAAGATTCTTTCTCCCAGTCACCTGGTGGTGTCGACGGATGCCAGCCTAATGGGCTGGGGAGCAGTGTTAGAAGAAGCTTCAGCCCAGGGAACCTGGGCCAAGACCGACATGAACCTGCCCATCAACATACTAGAGATTCGGGCAGTATACTTGGCCCTCAGAACCTGGACACACAGGTTACAAGACCGCCCAGTTTGGATTCAATCCAACAATGCTACTGCAGTAGCTTACATCAATCACCAAGGAGGCACCCGCAGTCAGGGTGCTCAGAAGGTGGTGAATCGGATTTTGCCATGGGCAGAAGATCATGTTCCTTGTCTCTCTGCAATCTTCATTCCGGGGGTAGAAAACTGGCAAGCGGACTATTTGAGTCGCCAGCAGCTATCTCCAGTAGAGTGGTCTCTCCACCCCAATGTTTTTAAGACAATATGCCAGAGATGGGGAACCCGGATGTAGACCTGCTAGCTTCCAGGTTCAACAGGAAGTTGGACAACTTTTTATCCAGGATGAGAGATCCTCTAGCCTGCGGATCGGATGTTCTAAATTCCCTGGAATCGGTTCTCGCTGATCTATGCATTTTCTCCGATCGCTCTTCTACAAAGACTTCTTTGCAGGATCAAGGAGGAGGGAATTCCAGTGATCCTTGTGGCCCCAAATTGGCCCAGAAGGCCCTGGTATGCCAAGATCATAAAGATGGCAGTAGGAAACCTTGAAAGCTTCTCTGTCGCAGGGTCCGGTGTTCCATCCTTCCTTACAAAAGCCAAGTTTGCCGGTCTGGCTACTGAGACCAACATTTTGAAGAAACAAGGGTTCTGAGGTCCAGTTCTTTCTACACATTAATGCTAGAAAGCCAGCCTCCAGGCTTATCTACTATAGAGTCTGAAAGGCATATGTTTCCTGGTGTGAAACCAAGAAATGGAATCCTCAAAAGTATGACATAAGTAGGATTCTCGCATTTTGCCAGTTAGGAGTGGATATGAAATTAGCCCTTGGTACCATCAAGGGTCAAATATCTGCTCTATCAGTCTTCTTTCAAAGACCGATGGCATCTGATTCCCTAGTTCGGGCATTCATTCAGGGGTTACTGCGGATAAACCACCGGTCAAGTCTCCCTTGCGCCCATGGGATTTGAATTTGGTATTGTCAGTATTGCAAAAGCAACCTTTCTTGATCGTACATCACGGGACACAGAGCGCATAGTCATTACATATGGGTTATATGGGTACCTTCAGGTGTGGACACTGGTGTAATCAACTTCACAGGAAGTTCCTCCCTATATAACCCCCTCCCACTGAGAGTGCTCTAGTTTTTTCGCCAGTGTCTTAGGTGTTGGTCACGTCTAGCTGTCCCTCGGAGGTCTCGGGACCCAGGATAGCTAGCCGGATCCGTCCGAAGTGCTTCAGAGCCAAGATGTACGGTACCCGGGCCCTGCTGGAGTGGGGTTTTGCCTATAATGCCTCTCCTTGGAGGGCTGGATTCTGGGCTCCAGTGCCTTAGTCTCTTCCAAGAACTAAACGCTACTGATGCCAGGATGCTATATAGGTCCAGGGGTGTGGGTTCCTTAACACAGGACCCCGGTCCCTGAAGGTCCAAGACAATACCCACGGAGATGGGGGGAGGTTGGGCCTCTTGCATTTTGCAATACCCTGCGGCGTGGAGCAGGTAAGAGGGAACCTGCGGGACTTGGTTCGACAGTAGGTATCCCCCTGGGGGTTCTGGGTTGGCTAACAGTATGCTGGTGCATCAGCCACTATCTCCACTATGTCTGTTGAGGCAGGATGGGATTCTAATGTTTACCCAGATAATATGTAGATATATGTATACTTGTGTAAGTTATATATTTGCTACTCGCCCCAGGTCTGCCTGTTAACACTGATACTGCAACCCCACATGTTTTAAAGAGGAAATTGCTGGTAAAAACTCCTGTTTCTTAGGAAGCCCAAGGGGACAGCTTCCTCGCTGTGTGTGCACTACAATAAGATTAGTGCTTACCTGGTGTCTGTTGGTGCTGCATAACGCTGGTCCATGTTGTTCCTCTGCTCTGCTTCCTCCATGTGGTTTCAGCGTCGTGCGCGCGCGATTGTGTGCGCGCGTGTGTGCGCGCGTGTGTGCACGCCGCCTTTTATAGCGTCGGGGGGGCGGGCCAGCAGCGTCAGGGTCTGTATAAAGGGAAAACTTCTCTCGGGCTGGTCTTTCCTCCTGGAGGCAGAGGAAGAAAGGATACAGAGCGTGCAGCTGGGTCTTTTGGCCACACAGGGACACCTAGTGGCGGTTTTGTGGATCTTCAGGTCTAGGACTTAGGTCCACTATTGACCAGAAAAAAAAAAAAAAAAAAAGTTTTTTTTGCTTAAAGGGACTCAGCCTTAGATCCAGCAGTATCTGAGTCTACCTTGGACTCCGGCTAACGGGCATTGTTGTGTCAATACTCACAGGTTTCCTCAGTATTGCCACCTCCCAGGCGGGTAAAAAAAAAAAAAAAAAGAAATTTTTTTTGAAAAAAAAAAAAAAAAGAAAAAGAGAGAAATTAGTTCTTTTTCATTTTTCCTCATACCTGCCCTCATATTGGTTACTCCTAGCTGCAACAGTCAGGTGTTGGCTATAGGGGTGACCCAAGGTTGTACAATGGCTCCAAAGGGATCTGGACCAGCCAAGGCTGCTAAAGGTGCCAAAAAGCAAAAGGGGTCTCCATCGGGGTCAGAGGATTTGGGCCAGGCTTCTACGGCCCCACCCTCGCCAGTCAGGACACCGAGTGGCATAGTACAAGAGCCATTGGGGGTGCTGGGGGCAGAGGCGGCCCCCGATCCACCCATTCCCGTTTACGTGACGGAAGAAATGCTAGCAGCCACCATGTGTGGGCTAGAGAAAAGGTTAACTGCGTTGTTTTCCCGTCCTTGCCCAAGTAGCAAGCGGGCTAGATCCCCCTCACCCAGTGTGGGGTTTTCAGGTGCGGAGGTCTCCTCTTCAGAGGAACGGGACCCACAAGGGGATCAGGCAGACCCAAGTCCCGACGGTTCAGACAGGGAAAATTCCACTATAGATGAATATTTTTCGGCCTCTCAAGCGGAGGGCCTGTGGATCCAGTCTTTGACAGATATGGTTCGCACTGCCTTTAAACTTCCAGTGCCAGAACTAGTAGCCCCGGAGGTATCCTCATTGGGTTCTTTAAAGGCTCCATTAACTTGTGCATCTTTTTCCAATGCACCCCCTTCTGCGGAACGTGATTTACCAGGATTGGGCTCGACCTGATAGAATCTTTGTCCCTCCTAAAAGATTCTCTATTCTCTACCCTATGGAAGAGGAATATGTGAAGAAATGGGCTCTCCCTACAGTGGACGCAGCCATTTCCTGCGTGAATAAATCCCTGACTTGTCCGGTTGAAAATTTCCATATGTTCAAGGATCCGGTCGACAAGAAATTCGAGACCCTACTGAAAGCAGCTTTCACCTCAGTAGGTGCCATGGTTCAGCCAGCAGTAGCAGCCATTGGTGTTTGTCAGGCCTTGAAGGATCAGGCAAAACATATATTAAAGGACATGCCGGCTCAGCATACTCATGAATTAGCAGAATTCCCTAGGGCTCTCTGCTTTGCAATAGATGCTATTAAGGACTCCATCCAACAGGCATCTCGTTCATCTCTACTGATGGTTCACATGCGTCGTCTTTTGTGGCTAAAGAACTGGTCAGCAGAGGCACCCTGCAAAAAGCTTTTAGCAGGGTTTCCCTTTCATGGGGGAAGACTATTCGGGGAAGACCTAGATAAATATATCCACACCATATCAAGTGGAAAAAGTACTTCCTTACCGGTCAAGAAAAGACCGCGTGGGCCCACGTTTAAACGACAGGCCATTGTAGGCTCGGCCCCTTTCGACTTCTCGTCAGTATCGACGGCCTCCCGGGCGTTCAGCAGTTAATAGTCGCCCACAGGGACAAGCCGCGGCAAACAAGAGGCCCTGGTCTCGCAAGCCGGCTAAACCAGTCATCAAGTCAGATTCATGAAGGGGCGCCCCCACTCTCTTGGGTGGGGGGGAGGCTTCAGTTTTTCTCCGAAGTCTGGAAGGCCAGAATTCCCGACGCTTGGGTTCGGTCCGTAGTAGCCTCAGGCTACAAACTAGAGTTTCGAGAAATCCCCCCCTCCTCATTTTCAGGGGTCAAGTCTTCCAAGCGACCCGTTAAAGAGGGCCTCTCTCGTAAAGGCGTTGGATCGCCTCTTGCTCCAAGGAGTAATTGTAGAAGTACCAACCCAAGAAAAGGGTCTGGGATTCTACTCCAACCTTTTTGTTATACCAAAACCCAATGGCGACGTCAGGCCTATATTAGACCTCAAACGCCTAAATCGCTTTCTAAGGATTCAGACCTTTCGTATGGACTCCATACGTTCAGTGACAGCCAGCCTGCATCAGGGCGACTTCCTAGCATCTATAGACATAAAGGATGCATATCTGCATGTGCCGATTTACCCAGCACATCACAAGTTTCTTCGTTTTACGATAAACCAAAGTCATTACCAGTTCGTAGCCCTCCCTTTCGGGTTGGCAACAGCTCCACGGGTATTCACAAAGGTGTTAGCCCCGGTGCTAGCCGTCCTAAGGACAGAAGGCATCTTGGTCCTAGCATACCTGGACGATCTCCTGGTTATCGACAGTTCAGCTTCCAACCTCAATCATGCAGTAGTCCGCACAGTGCGGCATCTAGAAGAGTTCGGGTGGATTGTGAACCAAGAAAAATCAAGGTTACAACCCACAAGACAGTTGGAATATCTAGGCTTTCGGTTAGATACAGAATGCCAGAGGGTATTTTTACCTCCAAAAGAAGATCAGGTCGTTGATTCAAACGATTCAAATAGTCTTAGGCAAAAAGAAGCCGACTATTCGCCTATGCATGCGACTGCTGGGAAAGATGGTGGCCGCCTTCGAAGCAGCGCCCTATGCCCAGATCCATACCAGAATTCTGCAAGCAGCTATTCTCTCTGCTTGGAACAAGTCCATACAGGCATTAGACCGTCCATTAGTTCTTTCTCCAGGAGTCAGGCACAGCCTGTACTGGTGGCTGATCCCTCAAAAATTATCAAAAGGGAAAACCTTTTGCCCCATCTCGTGGAAAATAGTAACCACAGATGCCAGCCTAACAGGTTGGGGGGCAATCTTAGGAAAACGGACCCAGCAGGGACAGTGGTCAGAGGCAGAAAGTCTGCTTCCCATCAATGTCCTAGAGATCAGAGCTGCTCGGTTGGCCCTGGTCGCCTGGACTCTTCCCCTGCAGGGTCTGCCAGTAAGGATACAGTCCGACAACGCCACGGCGGTGGCATACATAAACCACCAGGGGGGCACAAGGAGCCTGGCGGCTCAAAGGGAAGTAAACCTGATTTTTTTCATGGGCCGAAGCCCATGTACCCTGCATCTCAGCAGTGTTCATCCCAGGGATAGACAATTCTCAAGCAGATTTTTGAGTCGTCAACAGTTACTCCCGGGAGAGTGGTCTCTTCACCCCCAGGTATTCCAAGAGATTTGCCAAAGATTCGGAGTTCCCGATGTGGACATCATGGCAACAAGATTCAACAAGAAATTGGACAAATTCGTATCCCGAGCCAGGGACCCCTCGGCCTACGGGACCGATGCGTTGGTTTGCCCCTGGCACCAGTTTTCTCTCCTGTATGCGTTCCCTCCACTACAGATGATTCCCCGCCTTCTACGAAGGATCAGGGTGGAGCGCAGGCCGGTGATCCTGGTGGCCCCAGCCTGGCCCAGAAGGGCTTGGTACGCACTCATCGTGAGGATGTCAGTAAGGGCACCGTGGCCACTCCCCCTGCGCCCAGATCTGCTGTCTCAGGGCCCGATCTACCACCCTGCTTCACAGCAGCTAAATTTGATGGCTTGGCGGCTGAATCTCTAATTCTTAAGGGCAGAGGCCTCTCTGCCCAAGTCATATCTACGTTAATTCAAGCTAGAAAGCCAGTCTCTAGAAATATCTATTACAGAGTCTGGAGAACCTATGTGGAGTGGTGCGAGTCTCAAGGAGGGCATCCTCGCAAGTTTTTTATTGACAGGATCTTGCGATTCCTCCAGGTTGGCGTTGACAAGGGGTTAGCTCTTAGTACTCTAAAGGGGCAGGTGTCTGCCTTATCGATATGGTTTCAAAGGCCTTTGGCCACACATTCGCTTGTGAAAACCTTTTTGCAGGGGGTCTTGCATGTAAATCCCCCTATTAGAGCTCCCCTCTGCCCCTGGAATTTAAATCTGGTCTTGTCAGCTTTACAAAAGCAGCCGTTTGAACCTCTGACAGAAATCCCTCTTGTGCTGCTAACCCGAAAGTTGGTTTTCTTGGTGGCTATGGCTTCGGCCAGAAGGGTCTCCGAGCTGGCAGCCTTGTCTTGCAGGGAATCGTACCTGATTCTGCATAAGGACAGAGTGGTTCTGCGGCCTCAGCCTTCTTTCCTTCCTAAGGTCATATCCAGTTTTCACTTGAATCAGGACCTAGTCCTACCATCCTTCTTTCCTACTCCCCAGTCCAGAGAGGAAAGACTGCTTCATACTTTGGACGTGGTCCGAGCCATGAGGGTCTATCTCAAGGCTACAGAAAAGATTCGGAAAACAGATGTGCTTTTCGTTCTCCCGGATGGCCCCAAGAAGGGTCAGCCGGCTGCCAAGTCTTCCTTGGCTAGGTGGATTAAGCAGCTGATTTTTCAGGCCTATGGTCTGAAGCGCGTTCCACCGCCCTTGTCAGTTAAGGCCCATTCTACGAGGGCCATGAGTGCCTCTTGGGCGGCACACCATCAGATCTCTATGGCACAGGTTTGCAAGGCGGCAACCTGGTCTTCCGTACATACGTTTACTAAATTTTATAAGTTGGACGTCACAAAGGCTGCGGACGCAGCATTTGGGCAGGCGGTCCTACGGGCAGCAGTATAGAATCCTCTGGCCCGGTTCACGCCCCTTTTTTTCTGTTGGTGGAGCTATTTTACCTCCTGATATATTTTCTGTTTGGCTATTTTTGGCCTTACGGTCTCCCTCCCTTCATGGAGCATTGCTTTGGGACATCCCATATGTAATGACTATGCGCTCTGTGTCCCGTGATGTACGATCAAGAAAAAGGGATTTTTAATAACAGCTTACCTGTAAAATCCTTTTCTTGGAGTACATCACGGGACACAGAGCTCCCACCCCTCTTTTTGGGGAACATTGTGTAACCTCAGAGAAATTGCTTGCTACAAAACTAGAGCACTCTCAGTGGGAGGGGGTTATATAGGGAGGAACTTCCTGTGAAGTTGATTACACCAGTGTCCACACCTGAAGGTACCCATATAACCCATATGTAATGACTATGCGCTCTGTGTCCCGTGATGTACTCCAAGAAAAGGATTTTACAGGTAAGCTGTTATTAAAAATCCCTTTTTTTAGAACCTATTCGCCATATTCCGCTGATTCTTTTAAGCAGGAAATTGGCCTTTTTGATTGCGATCTCTTTTGCTAGAATAGTATCAGAATTTGCAGCTCTTTCTTGTAAAGAGCCTTATTTAATTTGTCACAAATACAAAATTGTACTACAACCCCACCCTGCCTTTTTAACTAAGGTGGTGTCTGCTTTTCATTTAAATCAAGACATTGTTTTGCCTTCTTTTTTTCCTGACCCCCCGGACAGCAGAGAAAAAGTTATTGCACTCTCTAGATGTAGTGAGAGCAGTAAAAGCGTATCTGCAGGCAACTGCCCAGATACGTAAAATGGATGTTTTGTTTATTTTGCCACATGGTCCCAAGAAGGGACAAGCGGCATCAAAATCCACCATCTCCAGGTGGATTTGATAAATAATTATTCAAGTTTATGGTTTAAAGAACAGGACTCCTTCTCCTTTTTCTGTTAAGGCACACTCTACCAGGGTGATAAGTGCTTGATGGGAGGGGTTATATGGTGGGGAACTGTCTTCAATTGGTTGTGCCAGTGTCCAATCACCGCTGGTGACCCTTAACCCATTATGTAATAACTGGCTCTGTGTCCCGGGGTGTACTCAAAGAAAAGAATTTTACAGGTAAGCTGTTATAAAAATCCTGTTTTTCTGATTTTTAATTGTTTGATTTTCTAATTGTTAGTGGGGGTCAAAAATCAACGTTTGTCTTTAACAGCAATGATGAGAAAATCTCTGGTTATGCAGAGAGACACAAAATGCTACCAGTAACCTGTCATTTTTTTTATTTTCATAAATCTCTTTATTCATGTTTTTTTTTTTTAAATTCCGTACAAAAATAAAACTATACATTTCCATTTTTCATTTACATTCATCTGCTCTCTTCTAGAGCCTCCATACAATTGAAAATCGTCCTTTTCATCTGACTCAAATGCCTTTTTACACCCCCCTCTCTCCCTTTATTCAATGGTGTGGTTAACCTCCCCTTATTTCCCATTTATCCCAAAGCTGTCATAAAATTCTCTATCCAGCTCGCCCATACGCTCTCATATTTCTCCCCATGTCCTATATTCCAATATGCCTCTCTCTACAATGACAAATTACTGTTTACCTAGTTTTTCCAATGTACTACCGAGGGTGCTTCTGCCTTTTTCCAATTTAGCACTATTGTTTTTCTGGCATAGAACAATAGTAGGCCTATCTGTGTTCTCCTTCCCACCGACATATTTTCCCCTACCAATCCTAATAGACAGATCTCTGCTTTTTGTTCCAATCTTATTGATGTCACTATGACAATCATTCTCAGAACCTCTCTCCAAAATACCGCTATCTTTGGGCATAGCCAAAATATATGCATGAAATCTCCTGGGATGTGTGCACATCTCCAGCAGTTCTAAGGATTTGTCGGGGAAATGTTATGTAGCTTATATGGTGTGTAATGGCGCCTATGTATAATTTTAAATTATATTAATTTATCTCGGAGTGATACAAGTATCTGCAATGGAAACCTCCATACCTCCTCCCACTTCTCCATTCAATTTGGAACATCTCTCTTCCAGTTTTCACTTAATTTACTTGTATCTGGGGATGTAGTCCTTATTAAATACATATAAAAAAAATTGAGGTTGTCTTTTTTCCTTTTTTTGCCATTTGCTTCAAACCTGATTACATTAATTGTGGGGTCCCCTCCGGAAACTGAGCTAATAAGGCTGCCTATACCCTAAACGCATAGCTCTCTGGAATATTCCAAAGCTGTCTCATTTCTACGTATGAAAGAAACTTCTCCCCTTGTAATACTTGCGACAATTTCTTTACCCCATATCTAGTCCATGCGCCTGGATCCGGAATCGAATCCAGATGTGGTAACTGAGGATTTCTCCACAATGGGGTATTCAGGGATACATTTGTTTTTAAATCTCCTTCTTTTCCTACAGCGGCTTTCCATATTTTAACTGTTGTTCTCATTGCAGGGGTTAGATCTCGTCTTGTTTTGATCCCTCTATACAATAGTCCCTGTAATGCCTCTACCGATTGGACCACTGCTGCTTCTAACATGATAGCTGAATCATACCCATCCGGGAGTAACCTGTCATTATAGTGCATGGGGCTGGCAGCTGCATCTAGCCGCTGAGAGCCATAGTAGAAATTTCCTGCCTCGGCTATTCACACCGACCCTAATTGCCAGTGTGAATGTAGCCTAAGGGCTCTTTCACACGGGTGGATCGTTCAGATCCGCCTTCCAGTTTTTTAGGCGGACCTGAACGGGCGCTCCGTGCACCTCTATGGAGCCACGGATGTCAGTGGTGACATGCCCGCTGACATCCGACGCACTCCGATCCGCCAAGGTGTGAGGGAGGAAAAACCTACTTTTCCATTCGTCTATCGGATCGGGTGAACACTGACAGACAGTTCGTGTTCATCCGATCCCCCCATAGGGGAGAGCGGAGAAAAGACAGGGCGGTCCCTGTACAGTGTGCGGGGACCGCCCTGTTATCTGCCAGCTCAGCGGGGATCAACGGAGCGGTCCCCACTGAGCAAGCGGAGGTTCACGGGGCGGATCATTACTGATCCGCCCCGTGTAAAAAAAAAAACTAAGGCTGCTTTATTTTTTCTATTCATTACAGATAACTCGCAATTGTTGTTTAACAAATGAACTTCAGTATAATAATGACTAAATGAAGGAAAATGAAAAGCTTTTTATTTGAAAAAAAATGTTTTTTCCTCCCAGGAGCCTGTACAGTGCTTTAAAGGATAAGTTCACCTTTAGGAACATGTTACATGGTCCACCCGGGTGGAAAATGTAACATGTTACCAATGCTGCAGCCGCTGGCACCCTCCTTTTAGCAGCAGTATGGGAAGAAGTTTCATGTACTAGCTCCGCCCACACAGCCACATCATTCAGTGTGTGAATAAACTACAAGTCGTGACATCCTTTGCGGTTGTCGGCTTGTAGTTCTCGGTGAAATACCAAGGTGCTGTGGTAGTTCATTGATTTCTTCCTGTCAGTGTATCTGCCTGCTCATATAGGTACACAGATATACTGACAGATATGAAGGAGACCTGCATGGCACCAGCGATGCTTTTCGGGCTTCAAAAGGTAGGGGATGCAAAAAAAAAATATTATTTTTTTTCTAAAAGGTCAACTTATCCTTTAAGTATCAGCCCTGGGCATGCTATAGCCTGACACTGAGACTTGGCCATTTCAGCGAGGGTAGGATGAATTTTGATCCATGTATGGGCAGACTGGGACATTTTCTAATTTTCTCTCGATTGGAGCCGCCAGCAGGGCTGATCAGTCTATTCAGATGATAGGGAAGTCTCTTAACCTTCAGAATACAAAAGCTCAGTGGGAGGGATTCCCCCACCCACACTGAGTGTGTGGATGGGGGAATCAACTAATTTTTCATTCATTTACCTGCTGGTTGAATGTAAAAAATTACTCAGGTACGGCCAGTCTAAGGCTGGGGTTTTGACAACACTGAAAGGTATGAGGTTCTTAAAAATGCTCATTTCTGAACAGTTCTCTTTTTAAAAGCATTCTTATGGTATTTCTCCTATATAATATTTGAACGTTTTTCTGTTGTATTAAATCACACTTTTCACAATGATTTTATTTACTGTGTCCTAACTCCACCTCAGAAATTCATTGTTGTGATGAGTCATCTGACTTGAGGTGCCTCCTAGATTATCAGATAAAAAGGCTGCAGTTTCTTTAGCCTGATTCTCTGTCATGCATAGTCTGTCAGAAGATAGTTCTTTAAATCTCAGAATAGAAGTAGAACATTTCCTGAAAATTCTAGATTACAGCATCTTTATTCTGGCAACGCAGTGGGCAGGGGTCTGCTCAAAACCTGTTGGATCTGGCCAGCTGTCAACATGTTTAACAGAGTGCCAGTGGAAGAATCTGTTGTGATTTGATCAGAGTTTACCTCATTGCATCTGTGTTAAGTCAAAATATTAAAGTGGATTTGCTCAACCCCAAGCTAAAGTTGTGATAATTTGGTAAAGCGGTTTTGCTTGCTGCTAGGTCTTCGAGTTTCTTGTTTTTGAGCATCCCATTGCCCACAAGAGCTAGGGTGAGGTAAACTCTGTTAGCGCCAATTGGATATATTTGGTGGACCCCTTTAAGCACGTGCATGCAAAAAGTAAATCGCAGAGAACACAAAACAATCAATCATTTGAACATATCAAATGTCACATTGCTGATTTAAGGTTATTCCATTTCATGTTTATTTATTTGTAGCCAGATCTTGGTTTCCTCTTGGTGTCTGGTCTTACTGGAAAGCCTTTGGGTGGAATAGTAAAATACAACAGGATGGGAGAAGGAAAGGTTATAGACCCTCAGGCATACTACACAAGTCAAGGGGCTATTTACATCCTTTTTGGGTTTGGTAAGTAAACTTCTCTATCTAATGACACTTTGTCAGTAAAATTGAATGTATGGATGCTTATAAAATATACCATTTGATTTACTTACTCATTCTTGCTGGGTTGGAGTATATTATGAGTAAAAAAATATTTTTTTTGAAAACTAATAAAATTGAGGGTTGGTTATCTTCATCACCCAGTTAGTTAGGCTAATATTCATTACCTACTGGGTTATACGCCATCTCTAGGTGAATGGACACTGGTAGACCAGCCAGAAGTCTGCCCCTATATAACCCCTCCCATACAGGAAATACATTTTTTTTTTTTTGCCAGTGTCTGCAAGGTGGATGGGCACATTTTGTTTGAGCTGTCTGAAGCTCCAGGTCTTTAGTCTTAAAACAGTTCTTAAATGAATTAAGGGATTGACTGAGCAAATCCATTTGAAGCAAAGAAGACGCAATGATCCTGCAAGGGTTTGCCTGTAACGCGACCTTTGGCCGCTGAACCCTGCGTAGTGGAATCCTGGACACCACAGAGCTAAGGCATTCCTGAAGGGTACTGTACAGGTCCAAGGGAGTGGACCCTAAAACTGAAAGGGTACCCAGTCCTTGAAGGTCCCCAAGTGATGGAACCCATTGTGATGGGTGAAGATTGGGCTCTTGGTTTCTAAGGCTGTCATGCGCCTGGACGGGTAAGTGAAACCCCCTTATTTACTTATTGTGGGGTGCCCCAGTGATTGTAACAATCAGTCAAGCTAGCTAGGGGCTGGACATCTGTGTGTGGTGGCCACAGGGGGGAGTTTTTGGGCTAGCTGTGGGTGTTGGCAAAGAGTACTTTTTTTCTTGTTGTCTTGGCTGTTTTTTTCCTTAATGGATGGTCCGCGCTTGAGGGTGTGCCAGTGCACGAGTATTCGCAGCTGTTGGCGGCCATTGCACACATGACTTCGCCACATATGACGTGTGCACTCAGAGCCTTTCATGAGCCATAGCCTGATCTTAGCGCACAAAGATTTGCATTGTGCGAATACAGCCGCATGTTTTAGTACTAGTTATAAGTAAAGTTTGTTTTAAAATGTCTAAGTACTGTGTAAATATTCTTTTGATGATTATTTTAAATATAAACTCTACATTTTGAGATTTCGCTGCTTTACTTATCTACATATATATTTTCCTAGGGAATATCCAGGCAGTGGCATTAAAAGATATCTATGCACAGGCTAAAAACCGAGATAGTTTCCCAAATGTATTGCAAAAGAATGAGCCTGACTGGGAGAAGAGAAAGGCAGTTAATCTCTCCAAGTTGATCAGTGTTTACAGGTATGTAGGTTTTGGCACGTATGATTTTTATTTTTTTATTTAGTGGCAACATTTAGCCTAATATATTTTATGAAGTTCAGAGTTTTGATTACTCGCATTCCTGTTAGATTTGCGGTGTAATGGTCCTTGATGGTTCTTCAGGAGAGGTGAGTTGCTAATAAACATTTAACTCTGCTACTAATATTCAGATAATATCTTAATTTAGCTAGAAGAGGATGTGAAAACTGAACCCCAATGAAATACACATGAAATGCATATATTTGAATAGTCTTCTGTGTACAGTATTTGTGATTTTTATTCCTCAAGCATTGTGATGAGCCTCTTATGTCAGACATTCTAGCCAGGTTGGTGATCTCACCTTTCTCCACTCCTGTGAAGAAGGAAAGCCTTCCATCGACACACCACTAGCCCACTAATTGTACATTTAAGAACCATCACCATACAGATATAGAGAAATTCTATACAAATAGTATTTGTTTGTCTTGTGGTTCCTTCGTCCCGAAAATGTGAAGAGAAAATTAAAAGGGGGAGGCTATATTGGAGTTTAATGGTACCATATACCAACTGAAGCAGACAGTCGTAAGTAAATTATTTGAAAAAGTTTATTACAAAAAATTATAAATATATATAATGTGTATGCATACACACATTTGGTAAAAGTCCAATAGTTTCAATTTTCTCTTTACCATACAGATGAGACTATCGCTTTACTCGCCTTCTGCTTTTGTCCTCAAACACCTTGTGGTGGCAGAGTGACAACACTGTACAGTTCAGTAGAGGCTGAGAATTCATACTTCTGGCCCATTCTATTCTAATACTGATGTACAGGGAATTAGATGCTGCTCAGGGCTGTCATCAGGGGGGGTACAAACCATACAGGTGTAAGGGGCCCGGTCCCTCGGTACTCCTGGGCCCCATGTTGGCACCTCACCTTTTTGTGCCTTTCCTCCCCCCTACACTAGTCCCAACTCCCATTGTTGCTGCCCACTGCACTGGCTCCTGACTCCCAGCAAGTGGCATAACGGGGACAGCCGGTGCACTTGAGGGGTGCAGAAATAAGTGCCTGCCCCTGCGCCCCCCCCCGAAAATCCGTGGCTCCATCCACCTGCTCCTCTCCTCCCCCTCCTTTTGATGGCCGCTCCATTTTCCTGATCATCCCTCGTCTCATTGTACAGTGACAGCTGGCTTGGGAGGTTTGTCATCTCTGTCTCTGTCTCTCTCTGTCTGTCTGTCTCTGTCTGTCTGTCTCTCTCTCTCTGTCTGTCTCTCTCTCTCTGTCTGTCTCTCTCTCTCTGTCTGTCTCTCTCTCTCTCTGTCACTGACCAGATTACCTGGTGAAAACAAAGAAAAAGCCTAAAAAAAAAAATAATCAAAAAAAATCATCTTTTTTTTTTGCTAGAAAATTACATAGAACCCCCAAACATTATATATGTTTTTTTTTTTTTTAGCAGAGACCCTGGAGAATACAATGGCGGTCACCTTTTTATCTTGCACGGTATTTGCACAGCAATTCTTCAAACATGTTGTTTTTGGAAAAAAAAGGTTCATGCTTAAAAAAAAAAAAAAAAAAAAAACGTAAAATTAGCCCAATTTCTTTTGCATAATGTGAAAGATGAAGTTACGCCGAGTATATAGATACCCAACATTTCACTCTTCAAAATTGCACACGCTCATGGAATGGTGCCAGACTTCAGTACTTAAAATTCCCCATAGGCAACGCTTTAAACTTTTTTACTGGTTACATGTTTTGAGTTACAGAGAAGGTCTAGGGCTAGAATTATTTCTCTCGCTCTAAAGTTTGTGGCGACACCTCACGTGTAGTTTGAACGCTGTTTTCATATGTTTGGAGGAGTTACGTATGCGTTCGCTTCTGCATGCGAGCACACGAGGACAGGGGCACTTTAAAAAAAAAAAAAATTATTATTCATTTTACTTGCATTTTATTTATTATGACACTTTAAAAAAATAAAAATACATTTTTGATCACTTTTATTTCTATTACAAGGGATGTAAACATCCCTTGTAATAGGAATGTGACATGACAGGTCCCCTGTACAGTGAGATATGAGGTCAATAAGACCACCACATCTCACCTCTAGGCTGGGAAGCCTAAAATAAAAAAACAATTCTAGCTTCCTAGCCAAGGCGGTGCCCAGCCTTCGACGATCATAGAGACTCCGGCGACCATCTCTATGGTCAAGAACCGGGGGCCGGCGGATCCTGTCACCGATCGCACAGGTGAGTCGGTAGAAGCACCGGAGGGGGAGGGGTGTCCCTTTTCGCCGATTCTAAGCGGAACAGCCGATATGATCATTTCTATGGTGTGCAGAATCGCCGGCAGAAACTGTCAATATCTGAATGATGCCATTCAGATATCACCGCACAAAGCCCATGCCGTTAATTTACGGCGTGTGGTTGTTAAGTGGTTAAATTGTATTCCTCTCCATTCACAGTGGCCCCAAAATTTCTGATGTATCTGATGTATTTCTGAGCATCATCATCCTGATGATGCTACTTGAGCTTCGTAACCAGTTAAGCATCTAGGTTCTAGGTTATACCTTACAAACATTTGATTACAGAGCACCTTGTGCTTTTTTGAGAAAGGTCATTGGCTTTAACAGATTACCTTTTAAATTACCAAAGAAAATTTTTCATGTTTTGTTCAGTAAGTTCTTTGTTGTACCATCTTTGTGTTCTTTCCTCCGTTTGCTATTATAATTCTTCAAGTGATGGCATTAAATGCCATCTGTGAATGTGTGGACTCAGTGTGGCTGGATGAATCGTACTTCTCCCCAAAGAATATTGCTTACCAGTTATCTAAATACATACTGGGTTTACTTTTCAAATATTTAAAGTACTGTATGTAAAAAGAAAATAGACAGCTGAAATACAAATAAGTGACCAATTTCACCTGGCAAATATTGTGTTATTCTGTTTAGCCACTCTTGAAATATACTTACCCCTGCCAGACAGCATAGCTGGGTCCCCACCCTCGATTTCCTTCATTGCATTTAGAGCAACACAGCTTGGTCAAACACCTGTTCCTATCTGTGACTGGATAGAGAAGCAACATTAGCATGAGGCTATGCCAGCACTTTCTCTATCATTTATGCTCTGTATGTTGGATTGTAAAAACTGCAAAGCAGTGAAGCCTTGACAGTGCTTCCCTGTCCTCTACCAGTACTGCTTTGCAGAGGATTACATAACTAGCGAACAAATCTAGCGTGAGGTGCTATTTAAAAATGCAAATTCACATTTTTTTTCTATTGTCTCCTATTCATTTATTTTTTAATGAAGAAATGCACTTGGTGTAAGTGTAAATCTACATTGTGGGCTCTGATGCCTTTCCCTCATTCCTTTTGACATTGTGTCCCTGCTCCTCTTTGCAGCCTGCTCAGTGTGGCAGAGCCTCTAAAAATCTTCATACTTGGCCCTTCATGCATGCCATGAACTTCATTTGTTTTTAAGAATGGAATTTGTTGCATGGAGAAGAGCAGGATCTGATGGTGAATGTCTTTTTGAATTGGCTGTGCAATGCTAAGTAACTGCATAGCAAAGATCTGTGCGGGTCAGAAGCTTTGTCTGGGGGGGGGGGGGTGGCGACCACCTCCTTTGAGTACAATAAAAGCCTGCTTATACTTTGAATATCTTCTGAGCATCCTTTTTGTTTATTTTACAGTTCAGATGTGGAATTTCTTCAGACAATACCAGTTTTTGGGAGCAACTGTAGTGACCTGCTTGTTACCACCAATAAGGGTCTATCTCTCCTGCGCGGGCAAGATTTGGAACAGAAATGGAGCTTCCCTCGCAAGAACATTCATAGGTTTGCATTATTGTACATTAAAGAGGTGGTCTAGCTTCCTTTTAGAAAAAATACTGTAGCTGCTGGCTTTTAATATTAGAATACTTGCCTGTCCAGGGATCACCCAGCTGATTTTTCCATCAGCTCTGCCGCCACTATTGCTTGTAAGGGAAACCGTTGGTGAAGTCTTGGGGCTTCACAACTGGTTCCCTACTGCGCATGTGCAAAACGGGGGGGAGAGAGGAGGGGGCGAACTTCAGGAGGGTTCCTCATTGCAAATATTGTTTCGTCATTTCTCTGTTTTTTCTAAATAATAATTTTCACGTAAAGGTTCACTTTTAGTAAAAAAAAACATAATGCTAATGATGGCGCAGGTTTTCCTGGTGTGTACAAGGCCAGTCGGCGGAGGCGGCAGGGCCATTGGTGCCTGCCATTGTGGCTGGTGCAGCTCTTCCTCTTCCAAATGCCACTGGGCCGGAGGCGTCATATGCATCCCTTCCGGCGGAGCAGGCGTCATCATTGCACGCAAAGACTTCTGGTTTTGGGTCTCTAGGAGGAAGGGGAGGGCCAGGCTGGGCTTACAAACTCCTGGCCTGCGTCCAGCATAACCAGACTAGCAGCGGGAACCAGAGGAGAGGGGTGGCAATGGAGGCAAATCCCCAGGACACTCCGGAAAAGGCAGGCAACAGCCAAGCACAGGTAGGCTGCTGGGCAGACCACTTTTGTGCTTTCTGTACCATATAATGCTGGTGGTTTGTTAGGGCTGGACTAGGGAACCCCTTGGTGGCTGAATCCTCACTGTCCCAGAGAGTGCAGCAGTGGGCTGATGTGTAGCATGGGTGTATCAATGGGGGAAGGCTTGGTAGCGAACACCCCTACCCATTTCTGTAATGCAGGCTAAGGAGACATCCAGGGAGCACAAGTCAGGCCGCAAGAAGTGCCTTTATTGTGGGAATAAGCTCTCTTCAAGCTCTAATAGAGCTTTGTGCAAACAATGCATTGCAATCCTTTTCAAATTAGAGACTGACTTCCCCCCCAGCTAAGTTTCTCAGCTCTTTTAAGGATGAGTTGGCCTCAATATTTAAATCCCTCAGGGATCTAATTTCGGATGTAAACATAGCCTTAACCAGTAGTGCAGCTGCAATTCCCTCTTCTTCAGGCCCTTCAACTTCTAGTGTAGGGGAGTCCCAAAGAGTCAGGGACTCAGATTCAGAGCAGGATGAAGACCAGGCCGTAGCTAGCAAAACTGCAAAATACAAATTGTCCCTTGAGGCGGTGGACAATTTTTGTAAGGCGCAGTATAAGATACTCTGTAAATTAACGAAAAAGAAGCAAATAAAAAGAGCAATTATCCAGACATGACAGAATGTATGAGGGCTTGGGGAAAAAGAAGGCAAAAGTCTTTCCGGTACAGAACATACTCTCCGACCTTATTCGAAACGAAGATGAGCCTTTTTCTCAAATTTTCTAAAATAAAACAAAAATCCAAAGCTAGATGCACCACTGTCTAAAGTCTCAAAGCAGCCTGATTAAGCGTTTGAGGAAATGGGGCACTTAAAGGACCCGATAGACAGAAGAATCGACTTTAGTCTTAAAAAGTGCCTGGGATGCGGCAGTGGCAAATCTAAAGCCAGCATTGGCCACAAGATGCATTGCTAGGAACCTGGAAATTTGGCTGACACAGCTGCAAGAGCTAAGGGTCGTGGGTACCCCAGGGGGAAAACTACTAAAATCATTTCCTATGCTGTTCAAAGCAATAGGATATATAACTGACGCCTCAACGCAATATGTCAAGTTCGCAGCTTAGACTGCTGCACTCTCGGTAGCAGCCAGATGATCAGTCTGGATGAAGACTTGGGGAGCAGACATGGCTTCCAAGATGCGCCTGTGCAGTGTCCCTTTTACGGGGGACATGGTATTTGGTCCAGAGTTGGACACCGCACTGGAAAGGATATCGGATAAAAAGAGGACCTTTCCCACAAAAAAAAGAGGAATTTTCAAAAGTTTTTTCGTCCTTTTAAAAAGCGGCCCCAAAAAGGGATAAGAAGTTCAGACCAAAGAAGCCTTGGTCAGGACAGAAAGGTAAAGGGAAGGGAGGTATTCTCTTTACCCATCCCAGTCAGAACCCAAAACTGCAGTGATGTCAGACTTCCAGTGGGAGAAAGGCTGAAGGGGTTTTCCCACAATTGGAGAGGGTAAACTAGAACGAGTTTGTATTAAACATCATGAGAAGGGGTTATGCCCTGGAGTTTCACAGAGATGCACCCTCCAAGTTTCTTTTTACAAAACAACCAAAAGATGCAGAGAAATCCGGGGCCTTACCTTTTCTGATCTGGGGGAAATGGTGGATCAAGAAGTATTGGTACCAGTCCCAGTTTGGGAAAGGGTTTTTACTTGCACGTGTTTGTGATAAAGAAACCATCCGGAAAATTCAAATTATGAATCTCCGGCTCCTGAACTTATCCATCCGATACAAAAAGTTTTCCATGGAGTCCATTTATTCACTAAAAATCTTCTGCAGAAAGAAGTCTGCATGGCAACTTTTACAAGGTTTACATATTCTGATAAGGAAAGAATGTCAAAAATTCCTTAGACTCGCAAATCAAATTGGGGACACGATTTATCGATTTCAGTGCAGAGCATTTCCCTTCTGGCTGTAATCAACCACGAGAACTTTAACCAAAATGTTGGCTGAAGCACTAGTCCCCTTAAGACTCCAGTCCATTTCAATCATTCCATGCCTGGACGATCTACTCCTTATGGCTCACTCAGAGGAGCTTCATCGGGACTTAGAGCTACAACATCTGGGGTGGATTATAAATCAAGAAAAACCAAACTTCCCTCCTCCCTCTTTTCCTCTTCCCTCCTCCCCCACTGAGAGCATCCCAAACCTGGAGGACTTTACTGAGAACTCAGCTTATGCTGAGGAGAAGCTGCTGAAGAAGAGGGATTCTGGTAGTGAACTTGGTCCAGCCCCCTCCCTCTTCAGAGCCTGGCCTGCAACCTGTCAGATCACTCTGCACACTGTTGAGGTCATGAGGTGTCCGTGAAGAATTTTGGGATATCTGCACTGGATCAGAGATGAAAGCTCCATGATCGGCCGATGACCATGCTGTTTATGTACACAGGGCCGATCCTAGGGTATGTTAGATGTTCAGCGCCCCCACCTCTGCAGGCGCCTGGGTGCAATGCACCATTTGCACCCTGCCTAGGATCGGCCCTGTATGTACAGACAGCTGTTCAGAAACAGATCTTCCAAGAGACCAACAGCAAAGTCAGCCACAGTAAGAGAACAACATCCTGACAACAGGGAGGGGGTGTGTGAAGGGGGATTTTGGAGAAGGTGTGTGAGGGGTGGATTTTGGAGCATTCTTTGTGATTTACTGTGTGTTGTGTCTGGCATCAGCATAAGACACAGTGCCCTGCACATGAAAGTGAATAGTGTGTCCACTCCATGTGTCCTCCTGTCACACTGTCTGTCCTTATGTTACTATGCCCCTTCCTATCACACTGCCCAGGTACACCCCCCTCCAATCACACTGCCAAGGTATCCCCCCACCCCTGTCACACTTCCAAGGTACCCCCCCCTCTGTCACAAATCTAGGCCTTGAACACCACACTGTATGCAGTTTTGGAGTGCTTGCAAGAGCGCTGCCATTCATTTGAATTTGTAAACAGGGGGTGTAATTGCGGTTGTAATTTTTATGTACCGCCAATCCATAATTTGTTAATTGAAAGATTAAAGAGCTTGACTTGTAGTTTTGTTGTCTCTGTTTTTTTTTGTTAAGGTTATCTAAAAGAAGGATATTCAATGTTTTGACAAGGACGCAGTTTCAGTGCTTGCCATAGGCACCATTTTCACTAGATACGCCTCTGTTTGTGCATGCGTGCCCAGGGGGGGGGGGGTCCTCAAAATGAACCTTCGCCTTAGTTGTCAAAAATCCTTGCACCGGCCCTGGATTAACCGTTTCACTACCAGATTGTTTGCCTACATTGGGATTAAGCTCTGGGAGCAGAGTGAAACTTGTTTGGGGTGTGGCTTGGCTGGAGCTGTCATTTCACATATCCACAGGGTCTTGCAGTGATGTGCAGCTTATAAGATCTTTATTGTCTCTTGCATCATAGAGCTGGGATGGGCTCTCTCCTTGCCAGCACTCCTACCGGTGTACTACAGGAGAAGAGAGTAAGCTGCAATATAATACATGTTTGGGTTAAATACTGCTTTAACATATGTGTTTATTTTTTTAATTTTTAATAATACCATTTCTGGCACACAGGGCAACAGCATTTGCAGATTTCCATTTTATTAGTTTTGCCAGTTATGTATTTTTTTTTTTTTTTCTACAGTATTCCTCAGCCCGGTTATTTTAACACTGATGGGAATCTGGATTTCTTTTTACAAATTCAGAGTAGCAATGATATGAAAAAGGTATGTGTTTATATACTGGACAAAATGAACTTTTTACAGTTTTTTTCAGAATACATAAAATATTAATAAGGCTTGTAGGGACTGAAGGCAACCTAACCAAATAAATGCACAAAAACTGCATTTTCCCCTGATCTTTTATCTGAAATGCTCTGGGTGCTCCTAATCCTAGAAGAATTCAGTATGCAATTCTATATCTCATACACATTTCTCAGTGCAATGTATATGCCTTTCTGATCCATATACAGCTGTGCATGTTGCAAAGAGGGCATTTTGTTATTACACATTGTTTTTTTTTGTTTTTTTTTTGTGATAACTTTGTTACCCAACTAATTTTTGCTCTTTATGTACTTAAAAAATAATTTACCCTCAGTCAAAAAATATGGTCGAAGTTCAATGCCCTCTTCATAAATGTGAATAAATTCATCCAGATTCTGCTTGCTCTAAGACACAAAGCCAACATCAAGGACTAAACCTACTTGTAGCAGATGCATTTTCTACTTTAAATGTTCTCCACTCTACATTTATTGATTAGAGTGGAATTAAAAGTAATTTCTTTCAAAATCGGATACTATAACATACATGTATCTTGTTTTTTTTGTTTTTTTATACATTTTGTTCTTGAAGTTTCCTTTTTAAACTGTCCCCTGGCTGGTACTACTGCATCGCTATTTTGTGTGTGCCCTTTATGTTGATGGGACCTATAGAATCCTGGTAGGAGTCTCCTCTTCGTGGAACTTTTGCTCTGTATATCCCTCTCATCCTGCCCATGTGTGTGGCGCTCTAAACGGTTATAGTCTAAGGGTGAGGGGTGAGTGCATAGCTTCTGATGGCACAGGGTGCATACATTGACAGGCAGTGTAACAGTGAGGTCAAGGGACAGTTTAAAAGAGAAGCTCCGAGGATGTAATTTATCAAAATATAAAATGTCAAATACATGCAAGTTATAATATTAGTATCTGATTAAGGAATAAAAATGGATCTTAATACTTTGATCAATATATATAATCTCCTGGCTATAGTTAAACTGTCTGCAGTTAAGATGACAATTCCGTGAAAACGAATCAACACTATTAATTTCAGTTCTGCTACTACCCTTACTCCTTTCAAAATCCATTGGACCAGTTCATCTGGATTTGTGAAAGGCTCATGAGCAGGAAAACTGTTGACTTTACAGACCTCACACTATATTGTTATTAGTGATGAGCCAAAGGGGCCAGGATTCAGTTGGAAAGACATTTGCCAAACCTAAAAAAAAAATTGTTCCCCAAACCCCTCCAGATACCATGCTTGGGGTACACCCTCAGCCTGCAGGTGAAGTGGTGCAGCTGTACAATGTACTGAAGCAAAAGGGACACTTTCAAAGAAAAATAACGCAATTTAAATTGCTATCCCTCAGCGTCTTTACCAGACCATTATGCAAGTCTGGTATGATTGTAGGGGCTAACACACACAAAAAAAAGGAAAAAAGTGTAGGCCTCCACCCACAGTTATACGTATACCAGACCCTTATGCTACACAGACCAGACCCATTTGCAGCTTGGCTGGCAATAAAGGGGTGGGGGGGAGTGAACGTGCACTGTACTCCTCCCCATCCTGAACTGTACTAGACCACATGCTCTTGAAATGAGGAAGGTGCCTTGTCAGGGGGGCCTTGGTGATTCCTACCACTGCACCGGAAGCAAACTCTTGCATTTGCCACCGCTGCACCCAACATGTACTCTTGGGCCAATGCACACTCTTGGACTCCATTCAGCTGCACCTGATGGCTGACACACAGTTTTATTCACTACTGCTGCACCTGTCATGCACCACTGCACCTGACACACACTCAGGGACTCCATTTCACTGCACCTGACACACACTCAGGGACTCCATTTCACTGCACCTGACACACACTCATGCACTGGCTGCCATTGCACCTGAAGCACACTTATGTACTTGGCCTGTTCAATGAACGGGACACACTTTACTAGTAGAATAATGAAAAATATTTGGTCTTGTTTAAATGACAAATTTGATGAAAAAGGACTTATTGTATCATACTGACTAATGTTCTGAATCCTGTTTTCGCAATATGTAGGCCTCTTGGGCATGGTTGTGCATTGGCAATCAAAGAACAGCTATAGGTACTGTAAACAAGAAATTTGAGTGCTGCTTTGCCAAGAGCTTTTAAAAAAACATTAGCTTTGTGCAGTAGTCAAAGAGGAACAAAAAAAATCTTCTAAACATACTATACTATTTTTCTTTTCTTGTTTTTTTTTTTTTTTCTGAAGTGCCATGTTAATATAATGTCTTCCAGGTTGCTGTAATTGATGGATCCACAAGTGCATTACTTTGGGAGTGGGAGATTCCATGGCATGAAAGGGATGTAAAAGCTTTGTCACTTCTAACTGCAGATGGGAAATCTGTGTTCCTTTTCTGGGGAGAGGGACAGTCTACAGAAAACAACTCGGTAAGATTTTGAGCTGCTGCAAGATCGATGTACTTAGTGTTTTGATTTTATTAAAGGGGTGTTCCAGCCCTAAGTTGTGTTTATTAAAAGTCAGCAGCTACAAAAAGTGTAGCTGCTGGCTTTTAATAAACACTCACTTACCTGCTCCTGCGTTCCAGCGACGCGCCGACCGGGGCTCCGCTCCTCTCCCCCCCCTGCCCGGCCGGCGTCTCCATCCTGACTGTGGGCACCCAGCCGTGACAGCCTTCGGCTTCACGGCCGGGCACCCACTGCGCATGCGCGAGCCGTACTGCGCATGCGTGCGCGGCGCGGCTCGCCGCTGATTGTAGAGGCGATCGCATGGGACCTGTCAGTGTCCCATGTGATCGCCTACAGGGAGGGGCTGGTGTAGGCGATTAAGGCTTAATCGCCTAACCAGCCCCTCGGCGGAAGCAGGAAGTGGGACAGGAAGTCCCACTCCTACTGAAGCCCCCACTCCCCCCCCAAAAAAATTACATGCCAAATGTGGCATGTATGGGGGTGAGGAGTGGAGTAAGCTAAGGTCGTTTTTTTGGGTGGAACACCCCTTTAATATCTCTTTAGGCTGAACAAATAAATGGGTCAATTTTCAACCTAGGTAACTATGTATGTTGGGCCCCAGGTGTGTTAATGTCAGGCCCCCTACCCCAGCATTGCTGCAATATATGGCTGAAAGAACCCCAAAAGCAACAGGTGGAAGGCTTGAGCAATTTTCTTAAATGGTAGAATGTACCTGTCAACAGCCCCAGTGCATTTAATTTTTTTATCTACTGTATGTATCACAACAATAATAATAATAAAAAAAAAAAATCACACTAGTTGATAATGCTCCATTTACATTTTTAGTACAAAGCATGGTAAAGTTTTTTGTAAAGAAAATTGTTATTTTTTTTAATATAATCCTAATTTATTTTTTATTTTTATGAAAACAAAAAATAAAATGATCACGAATGAATAAGTAAAAACACATTAAAAAAAGGAAACAGACAAGAGAAGGAAGGAGTTAATTATAGATGATTACAGTTAAATAAAACATAGTAAGAAAAAATATATTTTTTCAATTGTGCGATTGCTTTAACTGAATTTTTAAAAAAGTGTCCTTTTTATACGCAGATAAAAGGCCTAGTCTAAAATCAATGTAACAAATATTATTGCATCACATTTATTGGTGAATATTTTATTTAGGAGACATTGGCTGAGCTCCCACACAAGTGGAATCCAGCGTAAAAGCTATTCTGTTGATTGACTAGGAATATTGGCTGCAGTGAAGAACGACATGGATGTATGAGATATGTCCAGAGTATGAAAAAATGTATAGAGAAAAACCGGGACGGCCGCACTCCAAAAAATGGTTCCTTTTAATAAAACTGGTCACAACATGAACATATCACAGCAAAAAATCAGGAGAAAAGCTGATGTGTTTCACACTATCATACAGTGCTTATTCATAACATGTTCATGTTGTGACCAGCTTTATTAAAAGGAACCATTTTTTTGGAGTGCAGCCATCCCGGTTTTTCTCTATACATTTTTGCATACTATTGCAGTGCCTGCACCCAGGCGTTTGGTCTCCACCTTGCAGTTCCCTGGGACCTCTGAGCGGTAAACTTTCTTTCTCACCCCTGGTCCAGAGTACTTGAAGTTTTTTTGTCCAGGTGACAAAGGCAGGCATAAACCCCTAACAGGTGACTTAACTGACCTTATGTGGATCTGACACTGGATGTACTGTATTTCATTCAGTGCAACAGGTGCTACGGCGTTGCTTTGAGATCTGGTCTGTCTCTCTACAGTGTATTTTTATCTTAAAGATTTATATAAAATGAGCAAAAGTATTGGCAGTCAGTTTACTTGTATTGTGTAGATATAGTAGATCTGTACATCCTAGGAAAACTTCTCTCCAGTGCCTATACTGCCCTGTAAAGTCAAAAACAATCACACGTAATAGCATGCACCTTCATTTCCATTTGGCAGCATTTGGGCTTGATGACTGGGATTTTTAGAAAACAAAGGAATAGAGGCAGTAAAGGTAATCGGAGGGTGCCTAGGACAGGGTGGAGATTTTCCTTTTTAATTTGACAGGCTTACTTTAAATGAAGAAAAGAAAAACTGTTTGCTTGTAACAGACATGTAAAAAGCTTAATTTTCCAACCCTTTGTAGAAAAATTTGCTTGATTGCTATTGTGGGTAATGTCTGGATCCTGACTTTTTTTTTTTATGACAAAGAAACAGGCGCTGGATACAAAATCTGAGGACCATTTGAACAGACATCTCTACTTGCTCTACCCAACCTACCCTGGGGTTGTTCTAGAGCTTTTCAAAGTTACAGAAAGCATAGTTGCCACAAGTGGTAAGTTGGATAGTATTCTAGAACGGCAACTATTTTGAAATAAACATGTCACTTTTGTGCATTTAGCTGGTAATCTAACCATTCCTAACATTGAACTGCCCTTTATTTACCGTAGTTATTATTTATTTTTGTCGTCAGGAGGCATCCTAGAGCTTGAGAAGGATGTTGTTCTTGCTATAATGACGGCAGAAAAGGGACCGAACACAGACAAGTTGCCTCGAAATTTGACAGTCAGTAAATTAGGCATGAAATGGGCACTTTCTAACAGTCGAGCATTGTCACTAGGACATGTGAACATGAAACCCAAGGTAGAAGATGTTAAAAGAATACTCGCCAGGCTAAAGTTTAGTGCCGTACCTCAAAGGGTAAGTTTGTGATTTTGGCATTGGTGGCCTACACAATAGTTTTTTTTTCATAAAGGTCATTGGCACAAAACTGCATGAACGTCGCTTATTACATAGGTCTAGACGATGTCATGTTTTGCATTCATAGATTACTGTTGTGCCTCTGCATTAGTTAATCTCTTAATACGCTTTTAAATCTGATTGTTAATCAGATCCTAGGAAAAGCATATGTTTTTATTAAATAGTCAAAGCGCACTAGGGAGAAAGCTACATGTTCTATGAAAGTATTAGTGTTGTGTTGAATGCCTGTATCATGATCTCAAAAATGTACCGCATGCTGTACAACAAATACAAGAACACAAGCTCACCAGTTTTGGACAGGGTCCAAATATTTTTTGTACACTCTTTGTTGGCACAGCTTGGGGGTCTTTTTCCTAGCAGTTCAAACGGCAAGAAATCTCACACTCCTGACATTCTAGTCTGTCCATATACTCTTCCACCTAAACTTTCAAAAACTTCAGGCTTGTGAGTCAAAGCATTTAACAAATTACTTATTCATTTTTATAGTTTACTATTCAAAAAGGATAGAACACTGTTATAAATACGTACAGTAAAAATCTGTAACCAGTTATTAAAATAAATTGCTATGAAAAATGTTATAAACCAAATATATATCTAGTCAAGGTGTGATAAAAACAAATATGGAACCAGAGGGGTTTGGAGAATAAGGCCTTTTGCGCACTGGAAAATGCTATTTTTTTTTTTACTGATTTGAATTTAGAGTATTTGTTGTCTATGGAACAATGACAGCGATGAGTATAGAGTCATAAAAAATAAAATGAAAATTTTACAATGGAGTGCAGTGATTAATGCGCATACACGTTTGTGTCCCTAAGCTTGTTTACATGAGTATAAACGAGTATATTACAACGCTGGTAATGAAAAATTGTACTCCCCTTTATGCACCTATATGCGTGTTTATGCAAGGTCTTTATGGAACATTTTTCTCTGGATCTTTCTATCAACAAGATCCTTCCTGAGTATAAGCATTAAGACATTTTCATGCCCATGTGCAACTGGCCATGGGCCTTTTGCATACAGGCACCTAAAAATGCCATCATTTTAAGCATTCAGGCATTTTTTTTTATATACTGATCTAAATGCAATGAGCTTTTGATCTAAATGCAATGAGGCGCATAAACTTGGGCTGCGTAAAGTTCAGTAAAAAAAAAAAAAAAAAAAAAGTCTGCATTGCTGGCCAGTATTTTACACATGTACGACACAACCCAAAAGAAGCTGTCAGAACATTTGGGGTTAAAAGAATACATATAAAGATCGCACATAATATATGTTTCATAATGTTCCATATACATGGATATGATGAACTTAGCATAACCATTTTGCCCTGTTAAAGTTTAAACCTAGGTTCTCAGGCGTGAATAGACATTGTTTTAGGTTGTAAAGAGCATGTCTGTGCCATCTCTCCTAGGTCATATATCTTTGGGTTTGACACTTATAAGATAAGAGAATGAAAAGCCTGGCACAGCATGACACTAAACATAGTCTCTGTACTATGAGACTAAAGGGGCTTATTCACTATCCCAGTGGAATTATATATCTTAAATAGTATTGTGACTTCATTATGCCATGACAATATATGTGTATTAGTAGTTCACATAGTATACTCGCAAATACATAGACATTATTGGGGTCCCAGGTATAAGATCCTATAATAACTTCAAAGTATTATATGGCTTTGATCACATCCCAGCATTAGTTTAAAGGAACTTTCCTAGGCATGTGTGTAGATCATTACACCTTATCTCAATCGTAAATTTCGGGGTCGCCGGAATGTCTACGTTTGTTGTCATGTTGTTTGACATATAAAACAATTCATGATGCTACACCAAGATTCAGGTCACAGGGGGGTCATAAATCCTGATTAACTCTGAATAACCCTTAAATTAGGAATTATTCCTTAGACACCACTGCCCCCTACAGGTTAATATCGGCATGATTCAAGTTGGTCACCCACCAAAACATATTTTCATGTGACATAGTCACGTGATAGGGGAATACACACCCACTTCTTTGGAAAGATAAAAGTGATTACACAGGACAGGGAAGGGGAGTCGATGGGAGGAAGCTCAGTGGGACAGAGATGGCAAAGCTGATCTTTGGAGGGCTGATGGCTGGAAGTTGCTCTGATCTCTGAAGGAAGCCGGAAGGCGGAGAGAGTGACCAAACATGTAAGGGGTTCACAGAAATCCTTCATTAGGGCTTTCCCTTCTCAAACATGACTCTTAATTACTGGTAAGATTGAATTTTGATTATTTACCTTTTTAGTAATTCTGAGGTTTTTCACATACACTCCAATAAGACCATTTAAAATATACTTGGCAAAGATAATTTGGGAGTTAATTACTGTATGTCTAACTGCAGTATGAGATAATTGTATTCCAAATATTAGGAGACATACGCGCATTACGTTTGTCTTTAAGGCCTCGTACACACGATCAAATCTGTCTGCTGGAAACGGTCGGCCCGACCGTGCCAGCAAACAGATTCGATCGTGTGTACGGGCGAGCCGACGGATTTGGCCACCCGACAGATTTCAAAGCATGCTTTGAAATCTATTGGGTGGGAATCCGTCCGCCCGACATGTCTGCTGGTTAGTACACTTACCAGCAGACATGTCGCCTCGCACCGCCGCCGAATGGATTCGGCGCATGCGCGGAAGTGTTTTACTTCCTGGTGCGGTGACGTGGCGGCGTCAACGTCACCGCCACGTCACCGACACGTCAGCGCTTTCTTGTGGCGGGGATTTTGGTTTGCTCGTGTGTACACGCGAGCAAACCAAAATCCAAACAGACAGATTTGTTCAAATCGGTCGGACAGACCGTTTTGAACAAATCTATTGCCTCGTGTGTACGAGGCCTAAAAAGCTAAGTGCCAACCATAGTGGTTTGAGAGTGAGGGCGTATGTGAAGATATATCCTCGCCAAATTTAACAAAAAGCTTGTGTACAATATAACATTTGTTATGTACACGTATATAATAAGTAGTAGCAAGAGATCTGTTTGATATTGAGAAGAAATAATACAATGTCAAGGTTATGTCAATAAGAACTAAAAGATTTTAAGTACGCCAGGATGACTTAAAAAAGAGCTAGGAATATACCTTGTCATATAATGTAAATATCATCTGAACATTCAAGCGTCATTTATCTCTATTGTAGAAGCATATCATTTATTTGTTTTGATACGAATTGTACCTGATTTTAATTTTTGCACTATATCTTTTTAGTTAATAAATATATATCTATGAAATATTCATTTGTATTACTCGTCCTCAAAATAGCACGGATAAAAGAATTTTGATATCTTGTATCGTAGGAAACGTGTATATCTCCCAAAGCACAGATTTACATATTTCCATAAATACAATAATATTTTATAAGTTCAGAATAAACATTCTGACGGTACATGTAGGCTCTATGCCGAGATGCGTCAATGGTTCTGGCAAAGCAAGAAGAATATTTATGCACAATTTTATGCAGGACGTTTCTGCCACAAATCTGATGTTCCCCTTTATAGTGCCGTTGTACATGTTTTACGTCACCGCGCTTTGCTCGAGCATTTTTTTTTCACGATCGTGTGTATGCAAGGCAGGCTTGAAAAGAATCGCATAGAAAAAAACTTCGTTTTTTTCTAGGACATTAAAAATGGCTAATTTTTTGCTCCAGCGCTCGTTGTACATGTGTTTTTTTGTTTTTTCCTTTTTTATACAGCTTTGTTTTACACTATCTATTTAAATAATACCCAAATTAAGCTTTTCTCAATCGTCTTCTAGGACAGCATCCTGAGAGATGACTGGCTTCATCTGACAGGAAACACAATCAAAAAAGAGGTTAATAACCCTGCCCCCTCCCGTGCTCCTCAGTTCTTGATTGTGTTTCCCCTACAGCGAAACGATTTTTTTTTCCTAGCCTAAGGCCTGGGGCTGGTGGGGCCCCCCCCTGGGAACCAGACCGCAGGCACTGGGTAGCCTTTGGGTCCAGTCAGATTCCTATCTCCCAGGGGGTCCCTTCTTACTCAGGGGGTCTACAAGGAAGAAACTTCAGAAGATTCCCCCCTGAGTACTGGTGTCTCCTTGGGATAGTGGCTATCCTGGAGCACCAGGGGCTGGATACCTCTCTCTCGCCGAGCCTTTCCCCCTTACCTTGGAGGTTTGCGGCTAGGCTCTCTCCGGCGCTATGGGTCCCTGGCTGCTGGGGTCGGGAGGTGGAGGTGCCTTCCATATTAAAATTTGGCGCCGAATCCGTCGGCTAGGCAAGCCGACCGGCTCAAGGCGATGACGTCGTCCGCGTCACCGTGAAGATGGTGGCTACCATCGGCTCCAGCACGCTAGTGGGGCTCAGGTTTTTGCCCGGAGACACAGCGCAACGCAGCAACGAGAGAGAGAAGCGCCCGTTCCTCACGCAACATGGAGCGAGAGGACCGGCCATCGATGGCCACAGCTGCGGCAGAAGCCACGGGGGGTGAGTCTTCTACCTTTCCTGCACTGGGGACATGGTGGGCTGGGACCCAGACTGTATTTCCCCCTGTGTGATTTTATGCTGACCTGTGTGTGTTCCATTCCTAGGGGAGGACATCACTGCCCAGGGGGGTGCTAGCCGCTCTTCCAAAGAGACTACCCATTTTAAAAAATGTGGCTATTGCAACACAGTTACCCCCAGGTTGTTCCAATCCCTTCTGTGCCAAATGCATTCAGAAATTAGCTGGGAAGGAAACCTCTGAAATCATGAAAGGATTTCTGGAGGTTCAGTCACAAATGCTCTCTACCCAGAGTTACAGGGGTCTCTTAAAAGCAGGGAGTCGGAGCCCCCCACAGCAGGGACCTCGTTTCAGGAGAGTTCCTCTTCCTCGCATTTTTTCCGGGTTCCTCAGGAATCTTGGGGGTCTTTAGTGTCAGACTCCGAGGACTCAGAAATCCTTCCTCAGCGGGAAGATCAGGCGGATAACCAGGAAGAGGATGAGGATGCGAGGGCAGGCAGATTTATCTTTTCGGCGGAGGAGATGGGAAGCCTCCTTGGGGCAGTATATGTCTCTGAGGGATATTCCCCAGCCTGCGGAACAATTTTCCATCCAGGATAAATTGTACCAGGGCTTAGTTAAGCCCCAGCCTAAGACTATCCCGGTGCACCAGTCCCTCAAGGACAGCATTCTGAGGGAGTGGGCCGAACCACTGAAAAGACTGGAAAAATTTAGGACTTGGAAACGGCGTTATACCTTCAAAGAGGAAGAGGAATCTAGGTTTTTTAAAGACGCCTAGATTGGACGCCCCTCTTGCACAGGTTTCTAAACAATCTGACCTCTCTTTTGAGGATGCAGGCAAGCTGTCAGACCATTTTTCTCAGGGCCCAGAGTCTAAGGACATTTTAGATTCCTTGCAACTCATAGGGAGTGCAGTGGCTTATCTAGCCGATGCCGCGGTAGAAACGGTGCACTCAACTGCAAAGACAGGAGCCCTCATCAATGCGGCCCAAAGAGCAGTATGGGTCAAGATGTGGAATGGGGACCTGGCGTCTAAAAACCGCCTGTGTGGTCTTCCCTTCGAGGGCTCCCTTCTTTTCGGTCCAGGCCTGGATCAGGCTCTGACCAGGTCCTCAGAAAAGGGGGTACATTTTCTTCAAAACCTAGACAGATCAGGAAAAAACCTTTTCGAGGCAATTGGCAATTTTCTGCCCTTCCCTTCGGACTGGCCTCCAGTCCAAGGGTCTTCACAAAAGTCCTTGCGGAAGCAATCGCATTCCTGCACCTGCAAGGGATTGCAATAATCGGGACCTCCTCCTTACGGACCTGGCCACGGTTATGAACAAAGAGAAATCCTCACTCATTCTGAAACAGAGGAAACTTTATCTAGGGTTTCTGATAGACTCCCTGGAAAGGAAGCTCTTTTTGCCAGAGGACAAGATCCGGGGTCTCATGACAGTGGTCAGGTCAGTTATGGAGGGGACAGACCCCTCCTTCAGAGTCATCATGAGGGTTCTAGGTCTGATGACTTCCAGCATTCCGGAAGTTCCGTGGGCACAGCTCCATTCCAGACTCCTCCAATCTTTCCTCCTCTCCTCCTGGGATGGGAAAAGAGAATCCCTAGACTCCAGGGTCAGCATCCCAGATCTCGTGAAGGTTTCTTTAGGCTGGTGGCTTGTTCCACAGAACCTGCAGTCGGGCCTCTCGTGGATTTAGACCGACCCGGTCAGAATCACCACAGATGCCAGCGCCTGGGGGTGGGGAGCCCACTTGGTCGAACTGCGGGCCCAGGGATCCTGGATCCAAAGACAGAGGGTGGCCTCTTCAAACTACTGCGAGCTCTTAGCGGTAGGAGAAGCTCTAAAAGCGTTCGAGGAAAGAATTCTGGGCAGGGAGATCCAGATTCTTTCCGACAATGCGACCGTGGTAGCCTTCCTCAACCACCAGGGAGGCACCAGGTCCCGCAGCCTTCTAGAATTGTCCCTGGAGATCCTGGGTTGAGCGGAACGGAGGTCTCTCTCTCTTCTCTCTCTCTCTCTCTCTCTCTCTCTCCTTCCTCTCTCTCTCTCTCTCTCTCTCTCTCTCTCTCTCTCTCTCTCTCTCTCTCTCTCTCTCTCTCTCTCTCTCTCTCTCTCTCTCTCTCTCTCTCTCTCTCTCTCTCCTCTCTCTCTCTCTCTCTCTCTCTCTCTCTCTCTCCTCTCTCTCTCTCTCTCTCTCTCTCTCTCTCTCTCTCTCTCTCTCGTTTCCTGTCAGGTGAAGGCAGTCATCTCTCAGGGTGCCGTCCTGTAAGACTTCTCAGAAATCCAGCTACCGGTAAGGCCGCGTACACACGATCAAATCTGTCTGCTGGAAACGGTCTGCTAGACTGTCCCAGCAGACAAATTTGATCGTGTGTACGGGCGAGCCGACGGATTTGGCCACCCGACAGATTTCAAAGCATGCTTTGAAATCTATCGGGTGGGAATCCGTCCGCCCGACATGTCTGCTGGTTAGTACACTTACCAGCAGACATGTCGTCTCGCACCGGTGCGGTGACGTGGCGGCGTCAACGTCACCGCCACGTCACCGCGCCGTCTGCTGGCGGGGATTTTGGTTTGCCCGTGTGTACACGCGAGCAAACCAAGACAGATTTGTTCAAATCGGTCGGACAGACCGTTTTGAACAAATCTATTGCCTCGTGTGTACTAGGCCTAAGTGTAACTGGTACTTTAGTTGCCTTTTTCCATTTCTATGTATTTCTTTTTTGTACACGTCTGTGTTTGTCTAATAGTCCTGAAGGAAAGGGAGTCTTTGTTCCCCCGAAACACATTGGCTTGCTAAACTTGTTGCAATTTCACATAAACTCCTTCAAACGCACCTTCCAACTTTATATTTACTAAACACCAGGCACATTCTACCTACTTTTCCTAGTTTACATGTGGAAACGACCATAAGTCCATACCCAGAGGTAGCAGCCCAGGCCCCAGAAGGGCTATCCATCACCACCTTTCAAGTTGGGCACAAATCATTGGAAGTGAAGTCTTCCTACTCACCCTTTTCATCACCTACCCACGATCAGTGCTGATTGAGTCAGTCCAGCGCAGTCTCCAACCCCAACAAGGCAAGCTTCTTTAGTGGAGGTTTTTATTCGCTCTCTCTCGCTCTCTAGCTCTCTGATGATGATTTTTCTGTTAAAATTCCTGCTTCATCATAACCATTGAATCATAGCCCTTGTGTCTCCTACTGAAGCTTCCCACTCAGTTGACTTCACATCAGAGCCTTAAGCGACTATTCCTGAACACTACCAAAGTAAAAAACCAGGGTCAGTTATTCTTCCAGTCTTGTCTGGATCCGCATCAGGCTTTAAGTACCATATGAGAAAGCAGAAATCTCAGCCTGGGCCATTTTGTTTCAGAGACTCCTGGCTTCCCCCTTTAGGTAGCCACCCTGGCTTATGTCAGATTTTTGCAACTCAAAGCGGTACAATTGTTTTGCATAGAAATTTGGCGTTTTTATTTTGTAGGCCTGTAATTCTTAGTACCTAAATGTGTCCAAACAAGAGTCTAGTAGACATCCCAGGTATGATAAAGTTTTAAACAAGAAATCATAGGGGCGTGGCCAGGCAGCGGATGTAGCCGGACGCATCTTCAGCTCCTCTCCGCCGAATCTCCTGAACTGATCCTGCTACACTACCCGGCTCACCTGCTACAACGGCCCGATCGCTGCTGTACGGTCCCCGGAGTGTCCTGGTGCCGTCTGAGTCCCGATCCGCGAAGGATGCCCGCATCTAACCCGCCACACGCGGCCCGCTCTGGAGACAGCATGCCAGGCCAAAATGGCGCCCAGGCCCAGCGCACGCCAAAGGAGAGGCACAAGGAGGGGGCGGAAAGACTGTTCTCCAGGGTGCTTGTTCCAGACCCTAGCACTAACCCAGGACTGCAGGGGAGATCATCGGGTGGCTCCTCGGATGCGGATGACACTGTCCCCCTGGAGGATGGATGCGGATCAGGGTTCCTTTGGAACGCAGTAAGTACTCCTGATGACACCCCCGTTAGGCCGCAGGCCTCCACCAGTCCTGCCTCTGATGGTGAACCCTCACTAAGAGACATATTCATGGCCATAACCTCCTGTAACACCTCCATTGCTGCCTGGCCACAGATATTAAAGGAGTCAAAGCAGAAATAACTTTCTTGAGACAGGATGCACAAAAGCTGAGGGAAAGGACCTCTGCGGTGGAGGGGAGAGTGAGCTCCATTGAAGATGATATGGCTCCCATGCAGAGGGACCTTACATATAACAACCACCTACTTACACAGCATTCATCTCGTTTGGAAGAATTGGAGAATAGGATGAGAAGGAATAACGTGAGGTTAGTTGGACTGCCTGAGAGGGCTGAAGGAAAGAATCCTGTTGAATTTATTGAAAACTGGCTGATAACTGCGTTTGGCAAAGAAGTGTTCACCCCATTGTTTTCCGTGGAGAGGGCTCACAGATTTTCAGCTAGGCCTCCTCCTCCGGGAGGCCCTCCCAGACCCTTCCTCTTCAAACTGCTCCATTATAAAGATAGAGATGCTATACTACATAATGCCAGAGTCAAGCCTGCAGCTATGAGAGTTGATAATGCTAAGATCTCTTTTTTCCCTGATTTCTCTGCTGAACTGCAAAAACATCGTGCTAAGTTCCTTGATGTCAAACGTCGCCTCAGAGATCTAGATGTAAAATATGCTATGCTGTACCCCTCCCGACTGAGAGTGGAGGCCCTGGGCTCTGTCCACTTTTTTGATCTACCATCTGCAGCTGCACAGTGGCTGGATAGAGAAGAAAGATCGATCAGGGACAACCGCACTAGACGCCGTGCTGATGCCCATACCTGGTCGTCAAGGCGGAAGAGTTGCTGATGTTTTACCCCTTCTTTGCTCATTGTCTGAGATACCTGTTTTAGCTGTTGAGAAGATTGGACGCTTTTGTGCGCTTCCACTGCAGCCCCCATGTTGGCCTGGCACAGGCTCCTCTTTGCCATGGTGCATTTAAGTTTGGCCATGTTGGCCCGTTATTTCCTACTACTTTTTATTTTATTTTTGTTTCTATTTTTACTGATATCTCCCTTTTTAGAAGGCTCTTACTTGGGACATTCGCCACCGCTACCCCACCTGCCCCTGGGGACCGAGGTCCCCGTCGTGACTGCTCCACTTATTAGATATGTCCTGCTGGGACTTCCACCATTGCTACATGACTTTCACTCCTTTATTTACCGTCCTCCCGATTTATTTACTACTCTATTGATGCCTACATATTTTAGTGCTCTTTACATCCTTTACATCCTTAATGTGTTAATGTATGCGCTGTCATGTCTAAGATAACTAGAATTATGTCCTGGAATATTAGGGGGCTAGGTAACCCTGTCAAACGTTTGGCTGTGCTCCGTACAATTAAGAGGGTAAATGCTGATGTTGTCTGTCTACAGGAGAATCACTTCTCCCCGTCCCCCATGCCTCAATTTGCTGTGCGGCAGTTCAGCCACCAGTATCACTCTACTTTCTCGGTGTACTCGAGAGGGGTGAGTCTCCTGATTAAGCGGGGGGTACAGTTCTCAATGATAGAGGTCATAATAGACCCTGATGGTCGATATGTTTATGTTTTCTGCTCCCTCTACGGGACCAAATGTATTATTGCAGGGATGTATGTCCCCCCTCCATTTTCTACTACCATCCTGAGATTACTAACTGACTTTGTTGTCCGCTTCCCGGGTGTCCTGGTCCTGGTGATTGGTGATTTCAACAATTGCCTGGACCAGGCCAAAGATAGGTTGTCTATAGGAGGGGGGAGTGTACCACTGAGAAGGGCTGGGTCTACCCCGTTTGCCCGTCTGCTGTCAGAAATGGGCCTGATAGATGTCTGGAGGGTACATAATGCAGATGCTAAGGTATACTCGTGTCAGTCTGCTTCTTTGGGAGGATTGTCCAGAATAGACCTGGGGTTGGGAAATGAATTACTTCTACCAATGTTGGATTCCTCTCAATACCATCCCCGGCAGGTATCTGATCATTCCCCCCTAACGATAGATATCCGTTTTGGGATGAGTAGAGGCAATACCCTTTGGAAGCTTAACCATTTCTGGCTCTCGCTAATCCCTGATCCAGACCCTATGCCAGATCTTCTCGTCACCTTTTTTAGACATAATCTGGGTTCTGCAGGGCTGGATGTAGTTTGGGAGTCAGCCAAAGCTTTCATGAGAGGACAATTTATCAGAATAATCTCCCAGATTAAAACCTCCACTAAAGAATGGGAGTTGTCAGTCCTGAAGGAGGCAGGCGCCTCTGAGGCAAATTATGTTGCAGATCCCACAGATGAGACAAAACGCTCATGGTTGGCTGCTCAGTCTATGTTGAGAGATCTGTCACTGCAACTTGCTGAGAATAAACGTTTTTTCTTGCAACAAAGTTACTTTGAGGAGGGTGAGAACACAGGGCATATGCTAGCATTGCTGGCTAGGTCACAACAATCATCCTCTCACATTGTATCTATATTGGATGCCAACGGTACTCCATGCTATTCCACTGGTGACATCACGGAGACTTTTAAACACTTCTTTCAGGATGTTTACTCGTCCAAGGTTAGACCTTCCAGGAGTGACATTTGCTCCTTCTTGGATAAATACCCCCTACCTTGTTTGGCTGCATCAGATGTGGCTCAACTTAATGCCCCTCTAACTGAAGAGGAGTTATTGGAGGCTCTGTCTCATGCTAAAAACAGCCGAGCCCCGGGTGCTGATGGTCTACCATCTGAGGTGTACAAGCGATATTCGTCTATACTTCTTCCCAACTTACTTAAAGTGTATAACCACGCATTCGAGAAGGGTTTTCTTCCTTCTTCCATGAATGAAGCCATTATAGTGGAACTGTTGAAACCTGGCAAAGACGCTCTGTCTCCGGACTCCTATAGACCAATATCGCTACTCACTTGTGATGTTAAACTGCTGGCTAGGATACTGGCGAATCGGTTGGCCAACTGTATACAAAAAGTGATTCATAGAGACCAATCCGGGTTTATTCCAACTAGGTCCACGTCCCAAAATTTACGCAGACTCTTCCTGAACCTGCAAATCCCCACGGACAACATGGGCAACAGGGCGGTACTGTCATTGGATGCCGCCAAGGCATTCGATAGTGTGGAATGGCCATATCTATGGGAAGTATTGACTAAATTTGGAGTGGGTCCCTCATTCCTAAGATGGGTCCAGTTATTATATAGCGCCCCAACGGCGAGAATACGCATCAATGGGGGGGTCTCGGACTCCTTTAGCCTGGCTAGAGGCACCCGCCAGGGGTGTCCTCTTTCACCCCTGCTGTTTGCCATGGCCTTAGAGCCTCTGGCTATCCATGTTAGGGAATCACAAGATATAGTAGGATTCTGTAGGGGCCCCAGAGAGGATGTTGTCTCCCTGTATGCGGATGATACTCTAATATACCTGGGTGACACTGTCGGGTCTCTGCAAAATGTGATGAGCCTGATAGCTGCCTTTGGGCAGCTGTCGGGCTTCAGCATTAACTGGAACAAATCAGTGCTTATGCCCCTGGATCCTCTCCCGGGCCCATTGCCTGCCTGCGCGAGAGCCATTGCTGTAGTCAATGAATTTAAGTATTTAGGGGTGCAGGTTACACCGGATCCTACCCCATTATCTGGATAAAAACTTGTCCCCTTAGCTTCAGAGGTTTCGGCTGAAGTGCTCTGCCTGGCAGAAACTACCACTCTCTGTTACGGGCAGAGTTAATCTTATAAAAATGGTATGGGCCCCTCAACTCCTCTATGTCTTTCACAACGCCCCAGTCTGGATAACACATAAATGGTTTTCCCGAATAGATGCCCAATTCAGGGAACTAATTTGGAACAACAACCCGGCACGTATCAGCCTGCGCACTTTGCAACTCGCAAAGGACCAGGGTGGTATGGCGGTACCCAATGCCAGACACTACTATGTGGCTTCACAACTCCAACACATGGGTAACTAGGGGGAGGTGGATAACTCTGACACTATTAGGTCCCTCATAGTCCCCGAGAACTCTAATATTCCGGCGCTGGCATACCTTGATGCAGGTCTCGCGCAATTTCCAAACACTCTCCCCACTATCAAACTATTGAATAAACTATGGGAATACGTAAGGTCCCTCTTTAAGATCAGAGCGGTCTGCCAGTTCACCCCAATATGGAGGAACAAATATTATAAGGAACTGTTCAAGCTCCAAGGGTTCAGTCTATGGGAGGGGGCGGGACTCCATTATATCATCTAACTATTTATTGGAACTGTACTTAAATCTTTTGAACATTTGAAAGAGGAATTTCATTTATTGAATTCTCAATTCTACCAATTCCTACAATTGCGCCATGCTGTGCAGGGGGAAAGCAGGTTGTCTCCATTTGTCCAGACGGTACACCCTCTGACGAGGGATGTCCTCTTGACAGGTGAGAAGACGGGAATGATATCTCGGATATATACCAGGCTCCTCAATTTGACCCATGACGCTGGTGGACTTCCCTGTAGGAAGGGATGGGAGCGAGACTTGGGGCCTTATAGATGGAGACGTATGGGATCTTTGCCTGACGTCTGCTCCCCAGGTCTCGGTCTCTGCTTCACAAAGGCTGTCTCATTTATACCTCTTGCATAGGGTGTATAGAACCCCAGCCAGATTACATAAATGGGGCATCAGGGATTCGCCTTTGTGTCCGAAATGTGAAGCACATACTGGTGATCTACTACACATGATGTGGAAGTGTCCCAAACTTTTTCGTTACTGGAAATATGTACTTGACACTATCTCTATGGTGTTCCAGATACCGACCTTGCAGGACCCAGTTGTGTGCCTGCTTGGTGCCCTGGAGTTGCCCGAGCTATCGCCCAACGGGCATGTTGCTGTGCTACGTCTACTTTACATCGCCCCCAAAGAAATTGCGCGGCACTGGATTACTCCGAGGGTACCAGCGGGTGGGCAGTGGGTAACGCGAGTTAATAGCACTCTGATTCGGGAGAAACTCACGTATCAACATCGCAATGTCCTACGAAAATTTTACTCAATGTGGCAACCCTGGTTAGATGTCCCGGGATTAGGCCCCCTTCAGCTGGTGAGGGATAGACTGTTGCTGGGCTAACCTATCCGTGGCAGGGATGGAACAGGATTGGGCTATGTGATAGTATGAGAGGTGTGGACAAACTAGTGGAGGTGCTGTGCTGCACAAGGTTCCAAGTAGTAGCTGGCGATTGAAAAAAATGTAGGAGAGCCATGACTGTGTTACAGCCTTCAGTTACTGTTCTCCCTATAACTCTGAAAGGTCTTTTCTTCTTCATTCTTTGTTTGTTTTTCTTTTCTTTTCTTCTTCTCCCCTTTTATCTCTTCCTATTTCTCCCCTCCTGTGGTTGTGTTAGGCTACGGTGAACGCACTCAGGTTCAGTTAACTTGGATACACTCCCTATTATGCAGTATCATATGCATCAGTACTCCTATCCTTATGTTTGCTTTATTTGCACTTCACTGATTGATTGTACTTATACTGATGATCGTGGCAGGATTAGTTATTGTATTGATGTAAGGCTCTGCTGAATGTCTGCACCTACCACTGCAAAAATCTAAATCGCGACCTGTTTGTGTATGTCTATGTACTTTTTCTTTGTTTACAATAAACTTTTTCTGATTTAAAAAAAAAAAACAAGAAATCATAAATTATAATATTATAAATAATTGAAAAAAATATTTAAAAAATTAATTTTCCCACGTTTCACTATCGCTAAATCAGCAAGTGTTCTAATTTACTATCGCTGTTTTTTCTATTTTTTTTACCTAAATGGACACTTTTTGTTGCTATGGACAATCTCAAGTTTCAAGGCACAAAGAACGGTATATATAATATAAAACTGCATGCCGGACACTGGACAAAGTACTAGGGAAAAAAGGGAGGTTAAATGATTTCATACAGTAATTTGTAAGATTACAGTGTACTGTATGTGTTATGAATTTAGCACTTTGAATTTGCCGCCAGGCTCCGTCCCCGTGAGTTGTGATGCTCACAGGAAATGGGGCTTGTCATACAGAGGAATCGGGCGGCGGACACAGCCCGCGGACACATCGGGGAGACATCAAAGAATCCTGGGGACAAGGTAAGTGTCCTGCACCAGGATCCTGCATTGCAATCCTGAGTGTGGCTCAGGGTTACCGCTAATGGTACTGAAATGTTGCCCCAAGCCACACTCAGGAGGTTAAGGCCTTTTGTTCAGGGCGTTGTGCAAATATCTCTCTCCCTGTTCACTCTACTATGTCATTGAGACCTTAATCTGGTCCTCTAAGCTCTTCAGAAGACTTATTTTTACCTTTTGTAATGATATTTCTGTGCCTGCATCCCCCCTGCACAGAGGTTTCTTCATTTACTTATCCGTTAAGGAGCCCTTCTTAGTGTTAAACGAGGACAATGTTGTCTTAAAGCATATTTCCACTTTTGCGGTCCAGTTTGAGAAAACTCCACTATAAAGTATATATGTTATGTGTTCTAATTTACACAGCCGGCCTAAAACATTTTTTTCTCCCAAGCGTCTTCCAGGACAGCCCATGAGACCTAGGGCTCCTCCTACCAGGACAGGAAACGCGTTACCCCCACCAGATAAAAGGGCGGTCCTCCAGGCCCCATGTCGGTATTAGTGTTTCCTCCAGGCGGAGGGTAACTTGTTTCCTGGAACCTGGTCCCCTAGGTCTCACGAGCAGGGGCTCTAATGGCTGATTGGGGGTAATTTCAACTAACCTCTTCCTCGCCAGTAGCAGTATCTCCGCTGGGGAGATGGGTAGAATCCGCTGTCGTTTGTTCTCTGTGCCTGGGGAGGGCCAGGACCGGGGTGACGTCAAGCGCATAGCGGTGATCGCAGTGCGGCAGGTGGCGTTCTTTCCATGCAGACAGCGAGGCTGGTTTGAGCAGGGGAATGAGGAAGCCGCGGCGCTTGCAAGGGGCGGAGCCTGGCCCACAGGAATATTCAATGAGGGTCACTTCCGGGTCGCGTGACGTCATCATCGGGCGACGGAGACGCTGGTTCCTGTCTCTATAAAGGGCGTGAACAGGGGATGCTGGCTTGCTGGTGATTTTTGGTGAAAACGGCAGAGGCTGTGGACAACCAGAGGGACAAATGGATTCTCCTGCAGCACCTTTACAGGCAGCAGATGCGGTCTCCAACACCAGCACCTCTCAGGTATGCCTGGAGTGTTTGTTCTGCCACTCTCTTGCTATTCTGGTGAGTGTCTTTACCCCCCCACAATCATAGGATTCTGGTGTTAGGGGACACATTTTCCTTCCTCCTGCACGTGGTGTGATGGAGTGTTTTGTGGTTTGGGTTTTTATTTTGGGTCATTTGTTTTGTCTTACAGGCCAAGACCCAGGACAAGTCCCAAGCGCAGCCACATAAAAGAAAATGTTCGGTTTGCGGAAACAAACTGAGCCCCACTTGGTGCAAAACAGTTTGCCACACCTGTATAGATGCAAACAAAAAAAGAATTACCGCGCTAAAGACCCTAAGTAAGCTGCAAATAAAAAGTGATATACACACCAAGAGTACAAGAAAATAAATGTAGTTGCGCTAATGGTTACTGTTACATACATATACAAATAAATAACAGGTAATTAAACACTGTCCATAAAAGTGAATCACAAATGAAAATAAACCGTATAAACAGTCTGAGTCCGATTGATCAAGGGATGTAAGCTTACCAGATGGCAAGCATAACCAGCTTGCGGCTGTAAACCCCAGCCCGGGCCTTTGCGATGGGACTGCAGGAAACACTGGTGTAACAGATCCTCCAGATTTCCGTGATTGGCAGTGGAACCCCGGGAAGAAACAAGGCTCAAAGACGATGTCGTTGTATGACGAAACGTACGTCGGGAAAGGAGACGTGCTGACGTGTGGCGTTAAGGTCCTGTGTGGACGGGCGTTCGTGAGAGCCGGGCGGCTTTACTTTTATCCTATGCTTTTAAGAAGACTTTTTTCTTTTAAGTGTCATTTTTTACATTAAACTTAATTTATCCTACAGTACATCACTATTGTGAGCCTTGTTTCTTCCCGGGGTCCCACTGCCAATCATGGAAATCTGGAGGATCTGTTACACCAGTGTTTTCTGCAGTCCTATCGCAAAGGCCCGGGCTGGGGTTTACAGCCGCAAGCTGGTTATGCTTGCCATCTGGTAAGCTTACATCCCTTCTGGTGATTTCTGTCGGTGGTGTTTTTTTCAGCTTAAAGATTCACTAGCAAACATTATTGCACCTACGAGAAATCCTTGATCAATCGGACTCAGACTGTTTATACGATTTATTTTCGTTTGTGATTCACTTTTATGGACAGTGTTTAATTACCTGTTATTTATTTGTATATGTATATAACAGTAACCATTAGCCGCAACTACATTTCTTTTCTTGTACACCTGTATAGATGGTTTAGTGAGGGATGACCCAGTAGCCTCCTGTCAAAAAATGCTGACTTCTGTCAGAGATGAGCTTACTTCTACTTTTAGCTCTTTTAAGGATCTAATTGACAAGTTTCAGGCTCCCCCACAGGGTACACCCTCAAATAGAAAAGCTTCAGTCGTTATCGCTCCGCAGCAGAGTGTAGACTCTGAGGCTGAAGCCAGATCTACCCGTTCTTCCCCAGAAGAATTAGGGTCAGATACAGGGCCCAGGGATAGAGAATCCTCTAGGGGCTCAAGGTTTAAGTTATCTTTGGAAGACGTGGATAACTTATTAAAAGCTATCTATACAACTCTTGAAATGGAGGAGGAGGTACAATTGTCTAAACATGACCTTATGTACAAAGGTTTGCACAAAAATAAATCTAAAGTCTTTCCAGTGCACAGTTTCCTCCTTGATACTATCAAGCTGGAATTGGGACAATCCAGAGAGAAAACCTTTCTTTTCTGGTAACCTAAAAAGGTTTCCATGTGATGAGGATGCAGCGCAGCCGTGGAACAAAAATCCAAAGTTATACGTACCTCTTTCAAAGTTTTCAAAAAATTCGGACCTGGAGTCTGATATAGGCATGCTTAAGGACATGATGGACAAGAAAGGAGATATCCTTCTTCACAGAGCCTGGGATTCAGCTATCGGGAATCCTAAAACAGCTCTGGCCTCCACTTGTGTAGCCAGAAACTTGGAAGAATGGCTAACACAAATACAAACTCATCTGTTGGCAGGTACCTCTAGGGAGGAGATTCTAAAATCATTTTCTCTCCTTTTTAGCGCTGTGGGTTTTTTAGCCGATTCTTCCGCAAAGTCGGTAAGAATGACAGCCAGGACTTCAGCTTTAGTGAACTCAGCCAGAAGAAGCCTTTGGCTTAAAACCTAGTCAGGTGATACAGCCTCTAAATTGCGTCTATGTGGGCTTCCCCTCTTTTTGGCCAAGGTCTGCAGTAGGCACTGGAACATACAGCTGATAGAAAAAAAGGTCTTTCCAGAAAACAAGAAAAGGCAGACGGGCAGAAAAAAAATTTGTGGCCAAAACAGGCAAGTTCCTAGAGAAAAGGACAATAGGCCCAAGAAACCTTGGACTGGGCACAAGGGCAGAGGTAGAGGGGGTGTTTTATTTAACACACCTCAACAGCCCGCCAAGCCACAGTGACCAGCATCTTCCAGTGGGAGGAAGATTGAGGACCCTTTTCCCACAGTGGGCAGCAGTCACCTCAAGTCCCTTCATCCTGGATCTAATAGCAAATGAGTACAGGCTGGAATTCTCCTGCCAACCACCAGACCATCTATTGATCACCTCCCCTCAAAAAAGATTGGGGAAAAAGCGAGGGCTCTGGGTCTCCAGATAGGACACCTGCTAGATCAGAAAGTCCTGATTCCTGTTCCCCGCTCAGATCAGAGCAAAGGGTTTTATTCCCATATTTTTGTTATCAGAAATCTGTCAGGAAAGTATCGGCTTATTCTAAATCTTCGGTGCTTGTACCTGATCGATCAGGTACAAGCACTTCCGTATGGAGACAGTATTCACATTACTTCATGGCAACTTTGGATTTAAGGGATGCTTATCTGTATGTCCGGATCCATCCAGCATTCCAAAGATTCTTGAGAATAGCAGTCAAAATGGGAACAGAAATTCGGTACTTTCAGTTTCAAGCCCTCCCCTTCGGTCTGTCCTTAGCCCCACGCATTTTCACAAGTGTTGGGGGAGGCGCTGGCTCCGCTAAGGTTAAAGGCGATAACTATCATCCCTTATCTGGACGACCTCCTAATAGTGGCAGAGTCTTGCCAAAAACTGCTAGCAGATCTCCAGATTGTGCAGGACTTCCTTCAATCCCTAGGCTGGTTAATAAACAGAGAGAAGTCTTCCTTAAATCCGGCCCAGAAGGTGAAGTATCTGGGCTACGATTTTTGCTCAGTAGATCAAAACGTTTTTCTCCCAGAGGAGAAGGTCTCAAAGATGGTGCAAGCAGTTTCAGCCTTACAGACCAATCAGTTGGTTTCACTGAGAGAAGTGTCAAGGACAGTAGGTCTGATAACCTCGTGTTTCCCTGCAGTACCATGGGCAAGATTCCATCAAAGACCATTGCAGTTGTTTCTCCTGAAAAACTGGAATAAAGACGCGTGGTCTTTGGAGTCAAGAGTTTTGTTACCTACCAAGGTAAAAAGAAGCTTGTGGTAGTGGAGGACAAATCTTCACCTAACAATAAGCCTGCCATGGTCCATTCCTGTATCCCAGAGGATCACGACGGACGTGAGTTCCTGGGGATGGGGAGCCCACCTCAGCGACAAAGTCACACAGGGAAAATGGTCCTTGAGGGAAGCAAAAGCTTCGAACCAGAGAGAGCTTCTAGTGGTTCAGAGACAACATAGCGACGGTTGCTTACCTCAACAAACAGGGAGACGCGAGGAGTCGGATTCTTCAATTGGTTGCCCAGGAAATTTTGTCATTGGCTGAAGAGAATCTAGCCTCAATTACAGCAGTGCACCTGAAGGGGGCGCAAAACTGTCTGGCAGACTATCTCAGTCGCCACAAGGTGGAGCGAGACAATTGGTCGCTTCATCCAGAGGTATTTTTGGAGATCACCAACAAAAGGGGTTTTCCTGAAGCAGATCTGTTTGCAAACCAGGACAACCACAAGACAGGAGTTATTTTCTCTGAACCCAGCAGATCAATCATTGGGGATCGATGCTCTTGTGAATCCGTGGCCAATCGACCTCTGCTACGCCTTCCTGCCAATCAGACTTATTCCGGAAGTGCTTCGGAAGTTTCTCCTAGAAAAAACAGACCTTATTCTGATCGCCCCCTATTTGGCCCAAGAGGCCATGGTTTTCCCTGCTACAAACTCTGGTCTCAGACTCCACTGAGGCTTCAGAAGAGAGAGGACTTGCTATCGCAGGGCCCAGTATCGCACCCACAAGTGGTTTCTCTAAACTTGACGGCTTGGTATCTGAAGAAAAGATACTAAGGGCTCAGGGGTTTTCTGACAAAGTAATCGAGACTCTGGTGAATTGCAGAAAACCAGTCACTAGAGCCATATATTCCAAAGTTTGAAAAAAGTTTAATTCATGGTTGTCTGAAAACCAAAGATCAACGCATGATGTTCCTTCTATTTTGGAATTTTTTCAAGAGGGTTTCAAAAAGGGTCTTTCAGTTAGTACCTTTAAAGGTACAGGCGGCAGCTATCGGTGTTTTCCTCCAGTTTTCTCTTTTGGAAAATCCCACGGTAGCTAGATTCTTTAAATCCATTTCTGGGCCAGGCCAGTAGGGGTGAGAAGTTGTCCAACCTGGGACCTGTCCCTGGTACTTTAAACTCTGGTAGTTTCCTTTTTGAGCCCCTAGAGGATATTTCTATTAAGTTACTTACTTTAACTATTTTTTTGGTAGCAATTACCTCAGCTCGTAGAGTAAGCGAGTTACAGGCCTTATCAGTGAGGGAGCCATTTCTCACGATTTTTGAGGATCGAGTTGTTTTAAAAACAGATCCAGGCTTTTTATCTAAGGTGCCCAGTACATTCCACAGATCGCAGGACATTGTACTGCCATTCTTTTGTAGTTCGCCACAGGGCAACCAAGAAAGAAAGTTTCGTTTTTGAGAAGAATCCTTCTTGTCTATTTGGAGGTCATCTAGACCTTTAGGAAAACAGACGCTTTATTTGTCCTTTTTTCAGGTACGCACAGGGGGTAAGAGTACATCTAAAGCCACATTGGCTAGATGGATAAAGCAAACCATCTCAAGAGCTTACAAAACTAGAGAAGTTCCTCTACCTTTTGTCACTGCGCATTCAACAAGAGCCTTGTCTGCATCTTGGTCTGAGAGGGCTGGTGCGTCTTTGGTCGAAAGGTCCTTCAGGCAGTTGTCCCACCCTAGACTGGTAAGTTCTGGCTCATCGTCTCATGGGCTGTCCTGGAAGACGCTTGGGAGAAAAGCTGAGTTAGACTTACCGGTAACTCTTTTTCTAAGAGTCTTCCAGGACAGCCGGATTCCCACCTGGTTTTGTATGGAATTTATGTGTATTATGCATATGTTTTTCAGGGAAGTTCTTCTTTTCTCGAGAAGACTGATGTAGGGCCTGGAGGACCGCCCTTTTATCTGGTGGGGGTAACGTGTTTCCTGTCCTGGTAGGCGGAGCCCTAGGTCTCATGTGCTGTCCTGGAAGATTCTCAGAAAAGGAGTTACCTGTAATTTTAACTCGGCTTTTCCTCTCCAAATATGGAAAGGTTTCTTCACAGTAAGAGCTGTGAAAATGTAGAATAGACTTTCTCCAGGGGTGGTTCTGGCCAGCTCAGTAGATTGCTTTAAGAAAGGCCTGGATACTTTCCTAAATGTACATAATATAACTGGGTACTAACATTTATAGGTAAAGTTGATCCAGGGAAAAGTCTCTCAGGGGATCAGGAAGGATTTTTTTCCCCCTTCTGTACAAATTGAAGCATGCTCTGCTTTTGTTTTTGCCTTCCTCAGGATAAACTGTGGGTATAGGGGATTGTATAACTTTCTTTTTATTGGTTGAACAAGATCGACTATGTCTTTTTTTTTTTTTTTTTTAACCTGACTATGTTACCACTAAACATGCTTAAAGCAAGATAAACATTGGAGGAATGTATAAGACAATATAATTGCTTAAGTATTTATAAAGTGCAAACATTGTACATGTGGTTATAAAGAATACAAGTTCACCTATTTTAGCAGAAAAATGTAATCGTTACATTTTATTTTAAGGAAACCTATAGCGACTGTATAGATTGCTGTTGCTAAATTCCTTCTGAAATGGCTAGTTAACTAACTTTCTCTGGCATAAATATTTTTGTTTACTACCATTTTTCTAATTGTGCAGTATACCATACTTAAATTCATTGTGGTAATATTGTAAATGTGTTTATTTATGCTTTTTTTTTTTTCCTTTTTTCTTTTTTTGCAGCTTTTGTAATTTTGAAGGAGCAAGACAATCAAGAGTAGAGAAAAACTATTTTCTGAATGGCAGTCAACATGTTTCCCTACTTCATGTCATATGTAAAGTCATAGAATCAGCTTTGTTCTCTTAAAAAAATATCTCAAAACTCACAATGAGGGGGGTGATTGTAATACTGCCTAATTTTATGTTGTCTTGTATACTTTTACCATCTTACTGAGCATTGTTCTAGCCATTTGAATGTGGCAACAAATTGCAAAACTTTGTACTGAAAATACCAAACTCCTCCTTAATGATAGTAAGGTTGTTGGGGTAATCTTTTATTACTTGGTACTATGACACCAGTGTTGACATCGGGGGCCTTTTTAGTAAGCCAGAAAGAAATGTGAAAGTTTAGAAACTATTGCAATTTTCTGAGCTATTTCTATTCAAGTGAAAGCTGAAGAGATTACTGTATATGGCAGACTTATGTTGTTCTTTATGCTGCTTTATAGAAAACTTTTACTATGAACTGTGAATGTTGGAAAAGCTATAGCCTTTACTAGTATACGTGTCCTACATGTCTTGCTTAGGCTTCAAAAGAAGGAAAAGTGTGATGCCAAACAGCTGAACTGCATTTTTTGTTTAGTATGTAAGACAGGTCAAATATCAGTGTTTATTAAAATCTTTCATAAGCCTAAAATAAGAAAAAAAGTAACCAGAACACTTATGTGAGTACATAAACTTTAATATATGTACATTTATGAACACATGTTTATGCAAAATATTGTGTGGAAAGCACTGCCTGGAAAAGTTGCATCATTTGTTCTATCTTGATACTAAAGAGCTGATCCCAAGTCAGGCACAAAGCCAGTGGCTTGTAGTATTTGAATTCTTTCCTTTCTCTAATATTAAGTGTCCAGATGTGGCAATTTAGATGTCATCTACATGTAATGGCTAAATGATGGGGTAGCTGAATACATACACTGTACACATTGTAAATAAATCCATAAGCTGTGCCCCAGCCACATAATGCACCTTAACTCTTGGTGGTATTTGGTCACCGATGCCTTTTTTTTTTTTTTGTGCTATAAACAAAAAAGCGACAATTTTGAAAAAACATATTTTTTACTTTCTGCTATAAAACACATCCAATACTTTTTTTTTTTTTTAAATTTCTTCATCAATTTAGGCCAGTATGTATTCTGCTACATATTTTTGGGTAAAAAAAATATCCCAATAAGCATATAATGATTGGTTTGCGCAAAAGTTCTGTCTACAAAATACAGGATATTTTTTATGGCTTTTTTATTTATTTATATATATATTTTTTTACAATTAATGGTGGCAATCAGCGATTTTTGTTGGGACTACGACATTGCAGCTGACAAATTGGACACCTAACTGATACTTATGACACTTTTTTTTGGGCCAGTGACATTATTACAGTCGTCGGTGCTAAAAATATGCACTATTGTTGTACTATGGACACTGGCAGGGAAGGAGTTAACATCAGGGGTGATCAAAGGGTTAAATGTGTCCCTAGGGGGTGCTTGCTAACTGCGTGGGGGTTGCTCTGACTGGGGGAAGACAGATCTGTGTACCTGCTTAGCAGGACCACAAAATCTCTATCTTCTCCCCTCTCAGAACAGCGATATGCCTTGTTTACTCTCTCTCTCGAGAACAATCGCGTTAGGCGGTCGGCAAGTAGACCTAAAGGCAGAACTTTGTTTTTTCTTTGGTTTTGGACAGAGTGGGAATTGATTAGAACACCTGTCAATTTTTATTACTGTCCATGCCCCCCGCTAAGGAGATTTAACATTTTTGTTCTGTTTTACCAGTATTATTGAAGAATATCCCAGTTTTTGGGTTGTCCCGAAATCTTCCAATGGGTACACTAGCTGTGGTGACCTGGGGGTCCCCAAGGAATTCCCTTAATTTACAGGGATTTTCTCTCACTTCCTGTTGGGCTATGGGACAGGAAGGGACATCTCCACAAAGGCACACAGATGGTGAAAAAAAAATCTGACAGGGGTTATAACCCTCCCTTACTCTATCCAAGATGGGAAAAAAAGGGTTTCCCTAAAGTTCTACTTTATGGATTTTGGTCTGAACTAAAATATTTTATAGCTACTAATAGCACAGATATTAAGTAATATGAAAATGTGATATCCTGCACCAGATATGCAGATTGTCTGTGGCTGTTCGGATTTAGGATGTTTTGGGTTTCAACAGGAGCTGTGCTGTCCCCTGTACCTACATCCACTATTGCATTATCATGCCTGATTGAGTGACTGAAAGGAATGCTCCTAATGGTATGGGGGGAGCAGATTGTTTTCTACTCTAAATCAAATCTGTCTAGTTTTTGTAACAAGAAGGCAGGCTAGCTATACACGTTTTTTTTAAAAAAAAAATTGTTTTAAATTAATCTTCACGTGTATGATGTCGAAGTATGGAAAAACGGTAAACAGTGTTTATCATAGATTTTTTTTTTTTTTACTTTTATCTGGGTTATGTGGTCTATTTATTTATTTTTTATGCTGGTGTGGTTTGCATGTCGGAGATTTAATTGTATGCTTAATGACCGCTTATTATTCCTAGAATGTAAATGGAAAATGCCCTACTCTGTGGATTAGTTGAAATATAGTCTCCCAGAGAGAACATGTACAGTAAGTTAATAGAGATATAAAAAAAAAAACTATTCTTTTGACAGTTGTTAAAGTGGTAGTAAATTCTTACATACATCCAGTGAAGTGATAAGTCTCAGGTGATACACAGAGATTAAACAAATCTTTCTACATAAGTTGTATAGTCTAATGAAACCTTCATTCTACACAGCATCTCTCAGTAGCAGAAAGGAGGGACGGAGATCTGATCACACACTGCACAGCTCTGTGAAATCTGATAGCGGATTTTGGGGGAACGTATTTCATATCTGAGGTTTACAACCACTTTAAGACTTGTTTTTACATAACAATATGTACAATATGTAGTCATAGAAAAATGTTAGATATTATACTGAACTGTTCATGTATTTATAGAAACAAAAAAATAAAGATGTTAACTTGAAAGGACTGACCACCTCTTCACTTTTTATTAAACAATGTTATTAAATGTAGTTGTTGATATATTTATAGTCCACAAATGTCACTATGACTAAGGACAAGTTTGTCCAAAACATATATATTAAATAACGGGGGATTGGGTACCTAAGGACCCTGGGACTATTGAACGGTGCAAATAAATTGTGAAAGACACAATAGTATAGAAAAATAGAAAAGATTTTTAATACATTTTTTAAACACAATAAGTAAATACAAGACAATCTGAAGTAAATTACATGGAAACTTCAGTTAATTTTCAACAATTTGTTACAGTTTTAGTTCGCTCGCTCAACGTGTTTCGCTCGTTAGAGCTTCTTCAGGAGTGATTTGAACTAACTGCAATGGATCAAAAAGAGAGAATCAATATAAAACAGATGGGCAATACAAAAGGATTAATAGAAATAATTATACAGATTGATATGTCTTAACATAAATTTGAAATTTATTAGTGTCAAGATAAATCGATGGACAATCAATATTGTAAATATAACAATTCCGGATTTGCATCTATTAAAAACAGAAGGGGAGCCCAACACCTCTTACCTCAGCATGTCTGGTTGAAAACAATAATAATGTGTCAACGAATCAATCAGGTGAATAACAATCCTGATTGGATTGAGCCTGAAAAACCAATTTCACGAATGATGTGGCAATCAGTCCCTATAACCATAATCAATAAAAAGCTTGAATAAATGTGTATTGTGAAACAATAATGAAAAGAATTCTCAAAGATATATAAATCTCTGAGAAAAAAAATTGTAATAAAATATTGAATGATAATTACCTTTAAGGTTATCCGATTTAAGGCTAGATCATGTCACAATCAAATATAGCAATGGGACTACATGGAGGATGGAAACCTCAGAAGAGCCTCCATTATATTGATAGATAGTGCCTCAGAGAGCAGAGGATCTGAAATTCTGTTAAGGTAATCAGAGAATGCAATCTAGAAGGAGAGAACATATAGAAACAATCATAAGTTTCATTGTTTCTCAAGCATTGATGGGGTTAAATTAACCAAAATGATGATGATCCATAAATAAAGGGCATTTTAAATCCCCATAAGTGGTAAAAGAAAAACATACCATTCAAAATTGACAAGGTCCAAAGTGTCCCAAATGTGCAGCAGCATGCTGCTTTTTGGTTACTGAGATTGTGGACTGACATTGCAGCTAACACAGCTGTGCTTTAAATATCACATCAGAGGAGGCGCCAGCCAATGGTGTCAGCTCTGATGGGGACATGTGACCTCCCCTGTTACAACCCTGATGATCATCCCAGCTGAGAGTCGGCTTGCTAATTTGGTCTGTATGGTCACAAGACCGGCTTACGTCGAATGACGCGTCGCCATTTTGGATGTGGGAAGTTTTCCCTTACTTGTATGTTTTGTTATTTTGTGACTTACAAACACCGCTGTATGCGGTGGCTGCATGGTAAACCGGCTGACTCTATAGAAGCGGGGAGATTGGGCAAAAACATAAACGGGGGGGGGGGGGTATGGAGTTAGGACCACTAATGGCAGAGGGATCCAGCCTCCTTAGCATAATATAGTGGTCCTACATGTCCCTATGATTAATTTAGAGGACTGAGGATATAATCCAAAGGCACATTAATTCGTGAAAAACTGAATCATAAATCGGCTATGGAAGAAATAGATCACCATTAAACATGTATTTAAAATATGTTGAATGATACACAAACAGGTTATGAAGATCGGATGAGGATCAGGGTGCGCCCCCCTGCTGCAGAAACAGAAAATAGGAATTGTTAACTCCTTATTAGACAGTGAAATACTTGGTTAATACATTGTGCATAATTATTATTATTATTATTATTATACAGGATTTATATAGCGCCAACAGTTTACGCAGCGCTTTACATCAGGGAAGACAGTACATTCACAATACAAATCAATACAGGAGGGATCAGAGGGCCCTGCTCGTAAGAGCTTACAATCTAGAAGGGAGGGTCAAGTGGAACAAAGGGTAGTTAGCAGTGGGGGGTGGTCAGATAGACTCAAAAGAAAAGTGCAGTTGCTAGGTGTGGGAAGGGTAGGCTTCTCTGAAGAGGAGGGTTTTATAACGTTATTAACAAGGTAACCAACCTCTACTGTTCAATAAACATCATATTGGTTAAGCAACACAAAAAAGAATAGAAGAAAGAAACAAAAAAAGAAAAAGTACAATATTGAAATAAAACAGAATGACAATAACTCATAAAGGTTTGAAGCTGAATGCCTCGTTCAAGCCTGGGTAATGCAGAGCGGATAACGAATGAATCCATCTTGCCTCCCGCTGTAATAATGTTTTATCAAAATCTCCCCCTCTTTCGCCGGGGGAGATGTGCTCAAAGGCAAAAAACTTCATTTTCATACTATTGAAATTATGATGGATCCCTACGTGGAGGCTAATAGGACTTTCTATCTTTTTTTTGTTAATTAGGCTCACATGATCCCTAATCCTGTGAAAGAAGGGACGCTTTGTTTTGCCTATATAGAATGATCCACACTCGCACATCATAATATAGACAATACCTACAGATTGGCAGGTAGCAGTGAACGAAGGTTTGTGGATGCGTCCATTCGGCAACAGGATTGAAGTCGCAGAGTGGACGTATCCGCAAAATGAACAATTGTGGCATGGATGAGTGCCTCTGGCTTCCTTTTTGGGTACAGTTTTTGAGCAATGGTGACTATGCACTAATTTGTCACGTAATGATTGGGATCTCTTGAAAGTGATCTCAGGGAAAGGTTTTATGTTTCGCAACTGTATCATCACCCAACAGGAGATGCCAGTATTTTTGGAGAATTCCTCGTAGTTTCTGGTGATGCCCAGAATACCGGGTGATCAACCTGATCCCGGGGTTCTCCTTTTTAATTTTGGTGTTGTAAAGGAGTAATTTACGCTCGTGCGTTTTTGCTCGCACATAAGCGTTTTTTAGGCAGGTATTGCTGTATCCCCTGGTTAGAAATCTAGATTTCAAGGCCTTAGCCTCAGTTTCAAAAGTAAGGTCGTCACTGCAATTACGGTGTAACCTTAAATATTGTCCGTAAGGTATACTGGATATTAAAGGCCCTGGGTGAGAGCTTTCTGCATGCAGCAACGAGTTGCCGGCAATTGGTTTGCGAAACAATGAGGTGCCCACATTGCCATTTGGGTCAACATTGATTTTTAAGTCAAGAAAATTGAGATTAGTACGACTGGTCTCAAAAGTGAAATGTAAATTCTATTCATTGATTTTGAGACTCTCAATGAATTGGAGAAGTTCAACATAAGGCCCGGTCCAGATGAAGACGACATCGTCGATGAATCTTCTCCACAGGGGCACATGGTTAAGGTATATTTGCATGTCCTCCCGATGGAAAAGAGTCTGCTCCCACCCCCCAGGTACAGGTTGGCATATGTGGGGGCACATTTGGTCCCCATTGCCGCACCCTGTACCTGGAGGTAGTGGGAGCCGCCATATAGGAAGATGTTATTTTGACAGTACAAAATCCAGTAAACCCAAAATAAACTGGTTGTATTCAGAGGAGATATCGGAGGCCCCAGAAATGAAGCCCTCCACAACCTTAACCCCCAAGTTGTGGGGGATCGAATTGTAAAGAGCCTCTACGTCTAATGAGACCAGCCATGCCCCCTACGGGACATTGAGGCCATCTAGAGCTCTCAAGAGGTCACTAGTGTCCTGTAAATAGGATACTAGGTTTTGAACATGTGGTCTCAAGTAGTCATCTATTAATTGACTAGCATGTTCATTGAGTGAGCCATTGCCTGACACGATGGGCCTACCTGGGGGGTTAGAAGGGTAAGGCATATAGGGTTGGGGTACGGGGACTCTCTATGTTGAGAAACTCCCATGTTGATTTAGAAATAATACACCTATGATAGGCGTCTGCTATCAAATGTTGGTATCGTACAACAGTCAGCTTAAGATGAGATTCAGTGACTTTTTTGTACCAATTTTTGTTTTCAAGAAGTTTCAGTACCATATGTTCGTAAAATGTCTTGTCCATGATGACAACATTTCCCCCTTTGTCAGAAGGTTTTATTACTATCGTGTCGTTGTTCTGCAAAGTTTTTAAGGCTCGATTTTGATTGTCAGTCAAATTTGAGTGAACTGGATTTGACCATCGTGTTTGGGAAATATCTTTTGACACCCGATTAGTAAAGGCCCAAACATTTGGGTTGCCCTGAAGCGTAGGAAACATTTTAGATCTTCCTTTGTATTCTTTTGGTTTGGAGATGATGGCCCCATGGGAAGTGGTGTTCAAGACCAGTTCATGGGAGCAGGCTATTCCACCTTCCTCCCATAACTCCATCAGCTCCTCCAGGGCTTGGATGTCTTTAAGCGTCATTGTCTTCCAGAGGGGATTATTGAGATCTGTAGTTTGTACAGCAGGTTTAGGTTTGTCAAACACCTTCAACATCAACCGTCTAGAAAACAAATTAACATCTTTGATTAGTTCGAAACTATCAATACCTTGGACCGGACAAAATGTTAAGCCATATTTCAAAACTGAAATTTGATTAAGTGACAACTCAACTGAGGATAAATGAATCACTTCAAAGTCGGTTTGGGACGTATCCACTTGATTGATAGATTTATCAATCAATTTTTTGGAATTACTACAGGCTGCGACTGGGATTGACCCAGCCGAAAAACCTGCTGTGAACTAGCTGTAGTGGAACTACTTTGCTGTGCCAATAGAGGAGATATTTTAGGGGGAACAACAAAACATACAAGTAAGGGAAAACTTCCCACATCCAAAATGGTGACGCATCATTCGACGTAAGCCGGTCTTGTGACCATACAGACCAAATTAGCAAGCTGACTCTCAGCTGGGATGACCATCAGGGTTGTAACATGGGAGGTCACATGTCCCCATCAGAGCTGACACCATTGGCTGGCGCCTCCTCCGATGTGATATTTAAAGCACAGCTGTGTTAGCTGCAATGTCAGTCCACAATCTCAGTAACCAGAAAGCAGCATGCTGCTGCACATTTGGGACACTTTGGACCTTGTCAATTTTGAATGGTATGTTTTTCTTTTACCACTTATGGGGATTTAAAATGCCCTTTATTTATGGATCATCAGTTGGGTTAATTTAACCCCATCAATGCTTGAGAAACAATGAAACTTATGATTGTTTCTATATGTTCTCTCCTTCTAGATTGCATTCTCTGATTACCTTAACAGAATTTCAGATCCTCTGCTCTCTGAGGCACTATCTATCAATATAATGGAGGCTTTTCTGAGGTTTCCATCCTCCATGTAGTCCCATTGCTATATTTGATTGTGACATGATCTAGCCTTAAATCTGATAACCTTAAAGGTAATTATCCAATATTTTATTACAATTTTTTTTTCTCAGATTTATATATCTTTGAGAATTCTTTTCATTATTGTTTCACAATACACATTTATTTCAAGCTTTTTATTGATTATGGTTATAGGGACTGATTGCCACATCATTCGTGAAATTGGTTTTCCAGGCTCATTCCAATCAGGATTGTTATTCACCTGATTGATTCATTGACACGTTATTATTGTTTTCAACCAGACATGCTGAGGTAAGAGGTGTTGCGCTCCCCTTCTGTTTTTAATAGATCCAAATCCGGAATTGTTATATTTACAATATTGATTGTCCATCGATTTATCTTGACACTAATAAATTTCAAATTTATGTTAAGACATATCAATCTGTATAATTATTTCTATTAATCCTTTTGTATTGCCCATCTGTTTTATATTGATTCTCTTTTTGATCCATTGCAGTTAGTTCAAATCACTCCTGAAGAAGCTCTAACGAGCGAAACATGTTGAGCGAGCGAACTAAAACTGTAACAAATTGTTGAAAATGAACTGAAATTCCCATGTAATTTACTTCAGATGGTCTTGTATTTACTTATTGTGTTTAAAAAATGTATTAAAAATCTTTTCTATTTTTCTATACTATTGTGTCTTTCACAATTTGCACCGTTCAATAGTCCCAGGGTCCTTAGGTACCCAATCCCCTGTTATTTATTTTATACTCTTATGGGATGAGGTGCTTGAAGATTTGAGGATCTGCCTATCCATACAATAATATTAACAAAACATATATATGTTGCTTGTCGCATCTGTTCTAAAGAGTTCTGCTTTTGTGTTGAGATTGGGGGTGCTAATGACCTGTTTAGTTGTTGATGCCGTTGTAGGAGCAAATTTTCTTCTTTTGTTCAGCAGTAATAATTCACACCAGGAACAAACACATTGGGCCAGATTCAGGAACACTTGCGCTGGAGTATTTCGATATGCGCCGCGTAACTGTGATGATGCGCCGTCGTTTCTATGTGCCCGTACCCACCAAACTAGATGCGCCCAATACGGGTATTTGCGACTGGCGGAACGTTCCGACGCCAGAGTTCGTCAGCGCTTAATTTCGTTGGGCGCATCATCGCGCCTTTGATTTCCCCTGCAAATGAGGGATTTTTCAAATGAGGGATTTTTCACAATTCACGAACGGATTAGCACCATACGCTGGCTACATGCGCCGCGCGTATCTCGTCCGTCCGGCGCAAAGTTATTTCTACAAAAGGCTGCTTTATCTTTACTCCAGATGGCCACAGGTCAGCAGGAGAGCAGCTACAGCAGCGTTACCGACGATAGGAGCTAGCTGAGCACCCCCACTTGCAGGACAACACCTCTGTCCATGCTTGTCTGTCAAATTTTACAGCCATGGAGGAAGACATCATAGGTCTCCATAGCCGAGATGACGGCTGACAGCTCCTGGCCATTAAAGTTCAGCTTTCTCCTGTGTGTTTGCGGGGAACGGGAGCAGCCATCTCAAAACAAAAGTAACATCACTGCGGGGAGGGGGAGCAGGATATACTTTAGTGCCGAAATGGCGCTTCTACGGGCGCATTTAAACGCCCAACGGAAGGCATTGCGCTGACGTTTCCCGTGAAGTGGTGCCGACGGAAGTTGTGAGCATGCGCACAAAGGGGGCGAGTGGAGCCGCACTCGCTGCGCATGCTCCGTGGTTGATGCGCTGAACGTAAGCCTCTGCGCTGGGCTCCGCCCATCATTTACATATGATCACACCCACTTCCACTTGCGTCGGGTTACGCCAGCGCATTATCGTTACTCTGGCGCAAGTTTACGCGCAACTGCTATGTGAATTACAGGACTTGCGCTGAAAGGGTCTTCAGAGTAACGTAAATGAGAAGCGTTACTCTGGAGCAAAGATGCTCTCATCTACCTGAATCTGGCCCATTGTAGAAAAGCTCTGCTCAGGGACATCATACTAGAAATGTTGTGAAAATTTGTCAAACCTGAGTGTGAAGACTGGGGTTTAACAATCTGCAATTGCTTTCAAAGTTATAACTGAACTCTTTTTATACAAAATAAGTAACAATTGACCCAGGCAGCGCTTGTACGTATGAAAACTTCCTCTCAGAACATATGTAATACGATCAGTCAATGTCCATTTTGTGAAGTCCGTAAACAAAAAATGCAGATCGTTTTAAAGCAAATCTAGGAAAACACCAACAGTCCTTAAATCCCTTTTTAGATGGAAATCTTGCTGCTGCCAGAAAATGACACCTCCACACGTGCACTTAAAACGAAAAGGAGGGGGCGTGCATAGGAATCCCTTCTGGGTTCAACTCTTACCAGAAAGAAAAATATAGTAACAGCCAGTGTGTCGCTGGTTACAAGGTGATCCCCCTGGGTGTCTCCAATCCCTGCTCACTCACGGTCACCCTCTCTGATCACTAGGTGATTTCAATGGAAAGAAAGGGGAACGGACATGGTGTAATCCCATTTTAAACAGATTTTAAAATTGTTAGATCCCAGATGTCGAATGACGAAACGCGTCAGTGGAGCCCAACGACGAATGTGGTGACGTCAGCGACTATCGGGAACTAAGGCTGCAATCCCTAAGGTGCTGTTGTACAGTGAGCGGTAGGAGATGCTGTGAGTCATCCTGAAAGCTGACTTTGTGATTTTAAGGCAGTTATATATTGTTCAAATGTAAATGTTTCTCTGGAAGGTTTTGTTTTTAATGCAATTAAAAGCTGTTTAAACTGGATTACACTGTCTGTTCCCCTTTCTTTCCATTGAAATCAGTGATCGGAGAGGCTGACCGTGAGTGGGCAGGGATTGGAGACACCCATGGGGATCACCAGCGACACACAGGCTGTTACTATATTTTTATCTGGTAAGAGTTGAACCCAGAGGGGATTCCTATTCACACCCCCCTCTTCGTTTTAAGTGCATGTGTGGAGGTGTCATTTTCTGGCAGCAGCAAGATTTCTATCTAAAGGGATTTAAGGACTGTTGTGTTTTTTTCCAATATTTGCTTTAAAACAATCATCTGCATTTTTTGTTTATGGACTTCACAAAATGGACATTGATCGTATTACATATGTTCTGAGAGGAAGTTTTTATATGTACAAGCGCTGCCTGGGTCAATTGTGACTTATTTTGTATAATGTGTTCTTTATTTATTTAAAAAAATATATTTTAGGTAGCAGCTTAACCACTTCCATACCAGGCACTTACGCACCTTCCCGCCCAAGCCAATTTTCAGCTTTCAGCACTGTCGCACTTTGAATGACAATTGCGCGGTCATGCTACACTGTACCCAAACAAAATTGGCGTCCTTTTTTCCCCACAAATAGAGCTTTATTTTGGTGGTATTTGATCACCTCTGCGGTTTTTATTTTTTGCGCAACAACTAATAAAAGACTGAAAATTTAGAAAAAAAAAAAATTCATTTTTATTTTTTTCTGTTAACTTTTTTGTAAATAAGTACATTTTCTCCTTCAATTACAGGCACTTATATGGTGGCACTGAGGTAGCACTGATGGGCACCGATGAGGTGGCACTGATAGGCGGCGCTGGTATGCGGCACTGATGGGCACTCATGGGCAGCACTGGGAACTCATAGGCGGCACAGAATGGCACTCATGGGTGGCACAGATGGGCACGGATTGACACGGAGGGGTGGCACTGAAGGACACTGGGGTGGCACTGATGGACTTTGAGGGGTGGCACTGATGTATCTGTTGCCAGTCAGTGCCCATGTGTGGGCACTGACTGGCATCTTTTTTTTACCTGTATTTTTTTATTTATTTTTAATCCTGATGTTTTTTTATTATTATTTTTTTTACGTTTTTTTTTTTTTTGCCCTGCCAGTGTGGGCATCCCTGGTGGTCTAGTGTGGGCATCCGAGGGGGGGGGGCGGCGCTGATAAACAATCAGCGCGAACCCCCCCTGTCAGGAGAGCCGCCGATCGGCTCTCCTGTACTCGCGTCTGTCAGACGCGAGTGAGGAAGAGCCATCTACGGCTCTTCCTGTTTACATCGTGAACAGCCGTGATTGGACACGGCTGATCACATAGTAGCAAGCCTCCGCCGGAGACTCGTTACCGAGATCGAAGATGCAGGGTGTCAGACTGACACCCCGCATCAGCGATCGCCGCGCTGCGCGCCCCTAGGGGCTCGCGCGGCATGAAATCGTGCAGGACGTTGGATAATGTCCAGTTACAATTTCATAACCACTTCCCGGACGTCAATCTCCTATTGACCGGGCAGGAAGTGGTTAAGCCATTAGGGTTGGCATTTGGTTTTATATATATATATATATATATATATATATATATTTATAGTTTGTCCTCTTTCACACTTATACGACTTGTCCCATGATTTTGGACTGTAAAATCGTATGACAAGTCATTCTCCATTATTTTCAATGGCACGACTTTAAGTTGTGCCTACTTCAAAGTAGTCCCTGCAGGCATTCATTGAAATCACGGCAAGATCGCGCAACTTTGAAGTCGTACAAGTGTGAAAGAGGGCTTAGTCCGATTCCTAAATATGCGGACAGTCCCATACCATATGTATAAACGTACACACCGACAGCCTGCATTTAGCACAAATATCTGTTACCCCTGGGTAAAGTCTCGAGAGTTTGGAGGGGGTGTAATACACCCTGTGCAAAAACTTAAGCTGGACAAAGCAGGCCCTGGCCCATATCATAAGAGGAATACATTGCTGCAAGCCCTCGGTCCAGTCGTCCGCCATCAGGTCGGGGATATCCCTCCTCCACAACTCATAGAGCCTAGTTTTATGCAAGGCATCCTTACAGGTAAGTCTGGAGGATAAAGGTACGGTTAATCTCTGTGTCCGCCAGGAGGGACTCAACTGAGTGCACCACAAGTGTCGCGCCACCGGGGAACTGAGCCCCAATAGCATGCCTAAGCTGCATGTACCTAAAGTACATCCATGAAGCCAGGCGAAAGTGCCGTTTGAGCTCAGGCAGGGAAGAAATGCGACCACCAGGCATGATATGGCTTAACTTGGTAATCTGGAATCTAGTTCACACCTTGGGGTCAGGCAGATACCTAAGATGAGGTAAAGGAGGATTACCCCACAGCGGGGTATGGGGAGAGATGGTACCCCCCTCACTGGCATATTGAGTAACCTGTTTCAAGGCCAACACTGTTGTCTTCATTGGGGTAGTCACCCGGTGGCTGTATTTGGCCCCACTGTGCACAAGATTTCTGAGCTCAGAATAGGACCCCAAGACAGCAGCCTCTAAATCTACCGCCGGATTGGAATTATCTTGGGAAAACCACCTTCTCCCCGTGACCAGTTGTGCAGCCCAATAATAATTCTTAAAATGCGTGAGGCATAAACCGCCTTTAGCCAGGAACTGTTGCAGCTTGGGCTTTGCCACCCAAGGGACAGAACCCGTCCAAATAAATGAGGAGATTACATGGTCTAGTTTCACAAAAAAGGCAGCGGGAACAGGGACAGGGGAGTTTCGAAATACGTGAAGAGATTTAGGGAGAAAAGACATTTTTAATGAGATTAACAGAGTGAGTGGAAGGGACTTCCATACAGTGCATTTATGAATAAGTTGTTGAAAGACAGGGTATATATTATCGTCTAAGTATTTCAGGGGGCCCTCTGAATTTGAATACCCAAATTTTTAAACTGGGAGACTTGTTGTAAGGGAATTTTGAGGATCCTCCACTCTATGCATCGCCGACAATGGGAACAGAAGCGATTTATTCCAATTCACCTTTACTCCTGAGAAGACCCCAAACATATCAATGATGGCTAGAGCTGCCAGAAGAGAGGGATGGGTGTCTTGCAACCATAGCAGCATGTCATCTGCGTATAGAGACACTTTCTTGAGCGGGGGGGGGGGGCGGGGGGGGGAAGAGACGCGATGGAACTCTCCAGAGGATCTGAGAAGCTCTGCCAACGGCTCAATTGTCAAGGCAAAAAGAGCCGGGGAGAGAGGACAGCCCTGCCTAGTGCCTCGTGGAGTGGTAAGGGGGCCAAAAGCGTACCATTCGTCCGAATTCTGGCTATGGGGGCCGAGTAAAACACCAGACCGCTCACCCTGCTGTGCGACTGATGAAGCAGCAGTTTTTTAGCCGACGTAGTCTGTAGGAGCGTTGCCTCACGCAGAGCACACTGCCAGGTCTCTACGTGTCCCCTCAACTCTAGTGTTCACATATTGTTGTTCAAGTGCAACAGCTCTCGGCTTCGCCAATTCCAGGTCTTGACCAGACTGGCACCTAACCTGACCTATTTTCTGCTGGTAGTATCCCCGCACATGGACCTTAAATGCATCCCAACTAGAGGCTGGGTCAGTCGCCGGGGGATTAGTCCCAATACTTGGCAACATCCTCCTTCGCATCGGGGGCAATCCTGTCATCCGAGATCCAAAAGCGGGACAAGTGCCACAGGCTGTCAGTGGGGGCAGGGCAAACATTTAAACGTAACAGAACAGGGGTGTGGTCAGATATTCCCCTCGGCAAAATTAGATATTTCTCGGACCCTAGCTAGGACTGGACTGGGTCTCCTGGAGAATGCATATGTCAGAGCGATGGGCTTTGAGGAAATTAAAGACCAGGAAATGCTTAATCCGGGAGTTTAGGCCCTGGACATTCCATGAAACAATTGTTAAGGGAGCCATATGAGAGGTTGAAAGCAATGTAGCATCATTAGGGCCATCAAAGCATCCAGACCCAGGGAAGAAGGCAGCATCAATCTAAACCACATATCCGTGCAGCCCTTAGAGAGAGCAAAAACATTGGCAGCATTTAAACAGATACACTAATTACATTCCTTCAATACAAATCCGTCCCCATTGTGGAGTACCCAAAAGTCATGGGGGGAGCACATAAGGGACAGTGACAGGCAAGGGCAAATCCCCCCAGGCAGGGTGACGGGGTATGCGCTGGCCTCCAGCTGAGAACGTTCCATTAGGGGGGATAACACCCAAGGATTGTGCCAACCAACAGGGTTCTGGCAGCAGCTACATGCCATAAACAGGGATAGAACCATATTCCCCACATACACCAGGGTCAGGGCAGGGGATAGGAGCTCACACACAACAATGTGACAGAAAAGGTGTCGCAGCCAGGGTAAGTGCAAGCAAGGGGACTGTAAAGTACTCATGGAGATGGCTCGGTGGACATCTGAAATGCGGGTTAGAGCACTGCGTCAGCGAGGTGGCAAGATGTTCAGCCATTGTGAGGCCTCCGCCGGCGAAGTGAAGAACCGCGTGGACTCTTCATCCTGCACCCTAAGGCGTGCCGGAAACAGCATGCTATATTTGATGGTTTTAGCTCTCGGGGCCTGTTTCACTTCATTAAATTATTTACGGAGCTTTTGGGTGTCAATCGAAAAGTCAGGGAAGAACATCAGTCGTGTGGATTCATGGCGGATCTTTTGCATCTTCCGGGCCTCTCTCAGGAGGAGATCATGGTCACGGAAGTTGAGCAGCCTGAAGATAAAGGTGTGCAGCGTGGAGCCTGGCGGAGCGTGCTATGATGGCATCCTGTGCACTCGCTCCACCGTGACGGAGGACAAGAAGGCCACCTGGGGAAAGAGTATGTGGAGCAGGCGCTCCGTATATGCAGCCAAGTCTGGACCTTCCGAACCCTCACAGGCCCACAATCCTCAGGTTTTTCTTTCGATTGTGGATTTCCGCATCCTCGGCTCCGGAATCGAGGGACCGTACTCTCACCTGCAGCGTGTGTAGGGAAGCCAAGTGGTCCCCAGCTGGCGCTCGGTCTCAGTCAGCCACTGACGGATCTTGTCAAAATCTTGTCTGATGCGACCCACCTCCAACTGGACTGTGTCTACTTTGGTGAGAGTCGACAGTGAGGTTTGGTAGCCAGTAATCGCCCACATAAGGGCTGCAAAGTTGCTCTGCTCCAAGAGCGCGGGCTCCGAGGCCTCCGTCTGAGACGCCATGTTGAGTGTAGTAGCCACGTGTGCCACCGTGTCCCCCGGGAGACTTATTAGCTTTAGGGGTGTTCCCCTGCTTCTTCGCCTTAGATTTGTTCCCGGTTCATCTCATGCCCCTCCGGGGATGATGCTGGGGATTTTTTACAATCCCCTGTTTGGATGCAGAGCTCCTCAACTAAGCATCCTACACTGCCGCCATCTTGGTCACGCCCCCCATATTTCTAGAGTTTTAGCAGGCAAATTTTAGATTTTAGTCTTTCATGAATTTGCATAGTATGTATTGAAATGTTTAATCACGGTAGCTACAAATGGACCAGTAAACCTGTCTGGTACTGAGTTTTGCAGTAAGTTACTTAAATCTGATCTTCACCGAGCTGTCTCCGAGTATTTCCGAGTCTGTCCGGCACCCCCCACCTCTGGCCACATGCGGTATTGCATGCAATAGAAGTCGGTGCTGAACAAATTATCTTTGTTTTCATCTACTTCTATAGGGAAGCTCGCTTTGATATTTAATTTGGTTTACAAGCATTCTTCTGGAACAAATTATGCTCTTAATCCAAGCTTCCACTGTACATCCCTAGTGCAATCAGATGCCTGCAGACGGCTGGTAGCTAAATAATATGAAGCAGGAGATAAAAATGGAAAACTGCTCACTAAACTATCATCCCCAGGATTCAGTCTGCTATGGGGGGGGGGGGGGGGGGAGTCATGTCACTGACCCAGGGGGTATACTAAGAGAATCCCATTTATTCTACATGACGATTCCCATCCTGGTCCGGACCGGCCCCTGTTGGATGAGCTTGGGGGGGATCGGTTTGCCTCTCCTCTCTGAGGATGAAAGGGAGGACTTGGACAAACCTTTGATGCCCTTAGAGATTGGAGCTGCAATTCAAGCTCTCCCTAATCACAAACCCCTGGAACCGGACGTCCTACCAGGGGAGTGGTATAAGACCTACGCTGACTTATTCGTTTCTAAATTAAATCAGTTATTTGTCCACTGTTTTGAGGCTGGGAGGTTGCCTCACAGTATGTAACATTGTACTGTTACCCAAACCAGGAAAGGATTTGACCTGCTGCTCCTCCATAAAGACTTATAACTTTGATGAATTATGATTTCAAGATCCTCACTAAAGTACTAGCTAACAGAATTTTATAAAGGTTTAAGTTATGAGAAGGATAGGAGGATTATACCGGTGCCACTATTAAATCGCTAAAAATGTTTGAAACTGCATAAAGGGGTTGTAAAGAAAACATTTTCCTCTAAAAATTAAATTTAGTCTATCAGAGGGCAAATTTCTTGCGCTAGAGGTGTAAAAATATATTAAATAAGAAAATAATTTAAGTGAAAAAGTATAAGTGAATAAATCCAGCAGCAACACTAAACATGTGATATACACGTAATTAACAAATAAAGAAAAAGATTAGTTGCGCTCAGAGTCACAACCTGATATTGTGTGTGAATCAAATCAATAAGAATCAGTGAATAAATACATATAAAAATAAGTGCATATAGGATAGATGTAAATTAATGAATTCTGAACAAATATGTATCCGTGAGGACACCACCAATAATATTGTGAAAAAAGCTTGGGTATATCTAAAAAACCTACCAACATCAACATCTAGCACTTGATCATAATCTCTAATAGTCCATTGGAGCTGATATCAGAGGGTGCAATTAAAATAGTCCCAATGCACATAAGAAATTGTCCAATTCTAAACGAAGAGCAATTGTAGATTATGGATTGAGAATCCTGGAAGAAATTCACCACCGATCTCACATTAATAGATAGGGAAATCTTGCAGACACATCAACAGATAAGTAAGGGTGTACTCTTACCAGATCCTAGGGTAACTCAGGCATATCAATCCACTGAAGCCGGGGAAGGGAGGCATGGACTCGACCACTTCCGGTTCTTCCACACAAGGTTGATACAGGTCTCCACTGGAAAAAACACTCCACAGTACTAGAACCGAGGGGAAATAAACGAGGGCTCAAAATAGTGAAGTACTATCAAGTACGTTTAATAAAAAATGTGCAACATATTACACACAAAATGTTAAAATTGCTGGCTAATTAGGCGTAAAAACAAACAAAGTAGCAAAAACGACGTTCTTCCGGGGTCACATTAACGCGATGACGTTAGTGCGTGGCTCCGTCCTGACCGGTTTCGTCATAAATGACGTTGTCAAAGGGCACGGGCGACGCACTGAAATTTCACCTTATGTACGTGTAGAGCGGCAACCAAGCCTCTCAGTTTACAGCCTCCAATGAGGGGCGGCCGCAAAGTTAAAGAACACGGAAATGGGAATGTCTGGGAACCCGTAAACGTCCCACCAACGAGACTAAGGTGACACAGATAGGAATATCCTGTGTCAACCAGGTCCGGTCTCGTTTTATAAGATGTCCTCACTGGCTCCCAGACGTCCAGCATCTCGCTTCTTATGGATTGTACCAACTATTAAATTATTGTCTGTCACAATATAAGTTAAAATATAAATATTTATATACAAATACCAAAATGTCGGTCCAAGGAAATTTGCAATCTAAAGAAAATTGGATATTTCTGTACTCTTGTTCCGCGATCTAAAATAAATTGCCAGAAAAGAGCCAAGTGAATTGTACATTAACTCTTATTTTGACATAAGCAGAAAATATAAACTTTAATCTCTAAACCTGAAGTAAAAATGAAAATTAAATAAAATAAAATAAAAATGTATATAAAATTAGAGATACCAAAGGAAGAATTATTCCACTTTTTCCTTTTAGAGCCCTCTAGTGGTTAGAGGAAGCGATGCATAGGAGTCCTACAAAGCATATTCATGAGTCAAATCTTTACTAGTGGACTTAGTAGTTACTAAGGGAAGCATTCCACTCCCTGTAAGGCAGGGGTGGGCAACTTCGGCCCTCCAGCTGTGGTGAAACTACAAGTCCCATGAGACATTGCAGGACCCTGACAATCACAGACATGACTCCTAAAAGCAGAGATATGATGGGATTTGCAGTTTCATCACAGCTGGAGGGCCGAGGTTGCCCACCCCTGCTGTAAGGGGTCCAATTATATTTAATATTTTTATATTCACATGGAATCATAAGGCCACCCCTATAGTGAAATAAGAAATGAAACCATATATTCCTTTCCCTATCACTTATATCTAGGTTTGAATGCTGTCATAGTATTCACAGTCCTCCAACTCCAAAAAAAGAAAAAAGGAAAAATTTGGGGGGTGGAGGTCCCTATGAATTATCTAGAAAAGCATTAAAGTGGAAGTAAACCCTTCTATCATTTTCAGCCAAGGAAGCTGCCATCTTGGCCTATGTTTAATCTTTAATTGCCGTGGTGCTGCACATGTGATCAGTTATGACACCAGCCATTGGATGGTTTGACAGTTTGGTTGAGAGACAGTTGGCAATCCCGGCATGCTGGAAATTTAACTGCTTTTTGAAACTGTTAAATCGATGGGTTTGCTTCCGCTTTAACTTCTATGTCTACATTCAAACCTTGCGGTTTGAGGCATTTCATACGGTAGATCCAGCTCATCTCTAATTTCGATATATAGCTATCCTCTTGGATCCCCCTCTCCAATGAGGTCTGAGAACATCAATGGCAATAATAGAGGTGCCACTAGGATCTCTAGCATGCACTTCTCTATAATGCCGGGAAACCAAATGTTTTTTATATCCCCTTCTTATGTTCCCAATGTGCTCGTTTAACCCTAATCTGGAAAGCTCTCACAGTATGTCCCACTTATTGTAACCCACATGGGCAGGTCAATAAGTACACCACATGGGTCATTGAACATGTAATGAACAATCGGATATTGAATGTTTGTGAGGTGCTATTTGAGACAAAGCTCAAAGTTTTGCGTACCTTAAATGCATTGATCTTGCACACAGCACATTTTTTGCACTTATGATAGCCAATTGAGTTCTGGAAAAACATTGGTTTATTCCGTGGAGGGTCGACCAACTCCTGGAGCGAGGGAATCCCTTAATGAAGGGACCCCTCTAAAAACCACTTGGGCGCAATTGTAGTAAAATAGAAGATTTTGGTGAGCAAGCAAAAATGCTGACATCAAGATTTTTAGATAAAGGGTACCTAGCGGAAGATCTTCACAAACAAATACGTGAAGTTGAATCGGTAGATAGAAGTGTGTTGTTACAAGACAAACCGGTATCTATTGCCGAAAAAAAAACAATTTGTATCTCCCTTTATCACCAATTACTCAAATCAACACTATGTAATTAAAAAATTGGTCCGGAAACACTGGCATCTGATCAAAGAGGATCCAGTTCTCGGTCCTGCACTCCCTGAACAGCCCCAAGGGTTTTTAGAGGGGTCCCTTCATTAAGGGATTCCCTCGCTCCGGGAGTTGTCGACCCTCCACGGAATAAACCAATGTTCTTCCAGAACATAATTGGCTATCATAAGTGCAAAAAATGTGCTGTGTGCAAGATCAATGCAGTTAAGGAACGCAAGACTTTGAGCTTTGTCTCAAATGGCACCTCACAAAAATTCAATATCCGATTGTTCATTACATGTTCAATGACCCATGTGGTGTACTTATTGACCTGCCCATGTGGGTTACAATATGTGGGACGTACTGTGAGAGCTTTCCAGATTAGGGTCAACGAGCACATTGGGAACATAAGGGGATATAAAAAACATTTGGTTTCCCGGCATTATAGAGAAGTGCATGCTAGAGATCCTAGTGGCACCTCTATTATTGCCATTGGAGAGGGGGATCCAAGAGGATAGCTATATCGAAATTAGAGATGAGCTGGATCTACCGTATAAAATGCCTCAAACCGCAAGGGTTGAATGTAGACATAGAAGTTAATGCTTTTCTAGATAATTCACAGGGACCTCTACCCCCCAAATTTTTCCTTTTTTTGGAGTTGGAGGACTGTGAATACTATGACAGCATTCAAACCTAGATATGTGATAGGGAAAGGAATATATAGTTTCAATTCTTATTTCACTATAGGGGTGGCCTTATGATTCCATGTGAATATAAAAATATTAAATATAATTGGACCCCTTACAGGGAGTGGACTGCTTCCCTTAGTAACTACTAAGTCCACTAGTAAAGATTTGACTCATGCATATGCTTTGTAGGACTCCTATGCAACGCTTCCTCTAACCACTAGAGGGCTCTAAAAGGAAAAGGTGTACTAATTCTTTTTTTGGTATCTCCAATTTTTATATACATTTTTATTTTATTTTATTTTCATTTTTACTTCAGGTTTAGAGATTAAAGTTTATATTTTCTGCTTATGTCAAAATAAGAGTTAATGTACAATTCACTTGGCTCTTTTCTGGCGATTTATTTTAGATCGCGGAACAAGAGTACAGAAATATCCAATTTTCTTTAGATTGTAAATTTCCTTGGACTGACATTTGGTATTTGTATATATATATTATTTATATTTTAACTTTTATATTGTGACAGACAATAATTCAATAGTTGGTACAATCCATAAGAAGCAAGATGCTGGACGTCTGGGAGCCAGTGAGGACATCTTGCAAAACGAGACCGGACCTGGTTGACAGGATATTCCTATCTGTGTCACCTTAGTCTCGTTGGTGGGACGTTTCCGGGTTCCCAGACATTCCCATTTCCGCGTTCTTTAACTTTGCTGCCGTCCCTCATTGGAGGCTGTAAACAGAGAGAGAGGCTTGGTTGCCGCTCTACACGTACATAAGGTGAGCGTTCAGTGCGTCGCCCGTGCCCTTTGACAACGTAATTTATGACGAAACCGGTCAGGGCGGAGCCACGCACTAACGTCACCGCGTAAACGTGACCCCGGAAGCACGGGTGCACGTAGTTTTTGCTACTTTGTTACGCCTAATTAGCCAGCAATTTTAAAATTTCATGTGTAATATGTTGCACATTTTTTATTAAACTAATTTGATAGTACTTCACTATTTGAGCCCTCGTTTTTTTTCCCCTCGGTTCTCCGAATGGGACATGGAGTCTCTAGTACTGTGGAGTATTTTTTCCAGTGGAGACCTCTATCAACCTTGTGTGGAAGAACTGAAAATGGTCGAGTCCATGCCTCTCTTCCCCGGCTTCAGTGGATTGATATGCCTGAGTTACCCTAGGATCTGGTAAGAGTACACCCTTACTTATCTGGTGATGTGTCTGTGATGTGTCTGCAAGATTTCCCTATCTATTAATGTGAGATCGGTGGTGAATTTCTTCCAGGATTCTCAATCCATAATCTACAATTGCTCTTCGTTTAAAATTGGACAATTTCTTATGTGCATCGTGACTATTTTAATTGCACCCTCTGATATCAGCTCAAATGGACTATTAGAGATTATGATCAAGTTCTAGATGTTGATGTTGTTAGGTTTTTTGGATATACCCAAGCTTTTTTCACAATATCATTGGTGGTGTCCTCACGGATACATATTTGTTCAGAATTCATTAATTTACATCTATCCTATATGCACTTATTTTTGTATGTATTTATTCACAATTTCTTATTGATTTGATTCACACACAATATCAAGTTGTGACTCTGAGCACAACTAATCTTTTTCTTTACCTCTTAACCCCTTCCATACAGGGCATTTTCACCCCCTTCCTGCCCAGACCAATTTTTAGTTTTCAGCGCTGTTGCACTTTGAATGACAATTGCGCAGTCAGGCAACACTGTACCCAAATTAAATCATTATGTTTTTTCCCCACACAAATAGAGCTTTCGTTTGGTGGTATTTGATCATCTCTGCGTTTTTTATTTTTTGCGCTATAAACAAAAGAAGAGCGACAATTTAAAAAAAAAACACAATATTTTTTCCTTTTTATTTAATACATCTCACAATATTTTTTTTTTAAAAAACTTTTTTTCCCCTCAGTTTAGACCGATACGTATTCTACGTATTTTTGGTAAAAAAAAAAAAACGCAATAATCGTATATTGATTGGTTTGCGCAAAAGTTATAGCGTCTACAAAATAGGTGATAGATTTATGGCATTTTTATTTTATTTTTTTTTACTAGTAATGGCGGGGATCTGTGTTTTTTTTTTTTTGTGACCGTGACGTTGCGGCGGACATTTTGGACACTTTTGAGGCCGTGTACACACGGCAGAGAACCTCGACGGGCAGAACACATCGTTCCGCCCGTCGAGGTTCCCTGCCGGCCGTCGAAATCGGCGACCCGCCCGTCGGGAATGGCAACTAGCCATTCTTCCAGGCGGGCCGTCGAGCAAATAGAGAGCGTGCTCTCTATTTCTGCTCGACGGGCTTCCCGACAGGAAGCTCGCCGAGAGCGTACACACGGCCGAGGTCCTCGCTGGAATGCAGCTTCCAGCGAGGTTCTCGCTGGTTTCCAGCGAGAACCTCGGTCATGTGTACGCCGCCTGACACGTTTTTGGGACCGTTCACATTTACACAACGATTAGTGCTATAAAACTGCACTGATTACTGTGTAAATGTGACTGGCAGGGAAGGGGTTAACACTAGGGGGCGCTGAAGGGGTTAAAATGTGTCCTAAAGTGTGTTCTAATTGTAGGGGGAGGAGACCGATGTGTGTTCCTCTGTACTGGGAACACACATCGATCTCCTCACCGCTGACAGCAGGTGGATCTGTGTGTTTACACACACAGATCCACACTCATGACGTGATTGGCGGAAATCGCGGGTGCCCGGCGGAAATCACGACCGTCGGGCACGCGCGCGGGATCGCGAGTGGTGCCGCGGGCGCCCTAGAACGCCGTGAAGACTGGACATTGTGCAACGTCCAGTCTCATCGGCGAGGGGATCACCATGACGCGATTCCCCTATGGGCTGGTAAGGAAGGGGTTAAATTAAAGTCTGACAGTAGCTTATAAAGTAAAAAGTAATGTTTTGCATTATAACTAGTTTGATACCTGTTGAAATCAAGCTGTTTTATTCACCTCCGTCACTCCTGAATCGTTATTCTCACTGACTTCCTGGTTTGCGGTGCGCATTCATTCTTGCTACATCACGGCCTACAGTTCCCATTAGGCTTAGCCTCCATGTCTGTGAGGGATAAGAGAGCATCTTCACGCAGGTCTGTAGTCATAGGAAGGGGGCGAGCACATTCTGCTTTCCACCATGCAAAACGGCTCAGATGCTGGTGGAAAGCAAGAAGAGGAGAGACAGGAAATGCCATTTTCAAACCTGGATTACTGTATTTTGGAGGACAAAAGGAAAAACAAGGTAAGTGATATTTAAATGCTCTAGCTTACAGCAATCAATTGATCTAATAAAAAACAAACCTTTAGTGTTCCTTTAAAGACAATTTTTTTTATTCAATATATAAAAGTATTTAAAAACATAGCAGACTAGAAATAATACTGATATGAAGTAATTATATCATATCATACAGGGGAGGACTGGCAGCCTTAGGCCTGGGGGGCAAGTCCAGTCAAGTGGCCCACTGAACCACAAATCAGCTCGCCATCCATGTCCACATGGTTTTATAACGGATTATTGATGTTATGAAGCAAGACAAATATGATACAATGTAGTAATTAAAAAAGTGCAGATCGTGCCTGTTAATGCATCTTGATCAGTGCCCATCAGTGCAGCCTGATCATTGTCCATTAATGCAGTGCAAACACCTTCACCTTCTTCTTTATCACTGCCCCCTCAGTTGTTGTTCCCCTGTATCACCTTAAAATTTCTCACTTGTCAGCTTCATGTATTACTGTCCCCCCGACCCCCACTTGTTGGCTTTGTGTATTACTGTGACAGTAATAAATTAGGCTAACAAGTGGGGGACAGCAGTGGCGGCTGGTGCTCAAAATTGCCACCACTGTGCCATCAAACGCAGCCACTGTACCCATCAATTGCTGACACTGTGCCCATCAATTGCTGCCAGTGTGCCCCATCAAATGCTGCCAGTGGTCCCTTTAATTTTCGCTACTGTGCCCCATCAGATGCTGCCAGTGTAACAATCAATTGTCGCTACTGTGCCCCATCAGCTGCTGCCAGTGTGCCCATCAATTCCCGCTACTGTGCCAAATGCTGCCAGTTTTCCAATCAATTACCACTACTGTGCCCCATCAGATGCTGCCAATGTGCCTATCAATTGCCGCTACTGTGCCACATCAGATGCTGCCAGTGTGACAATCAATTGCCGCTACTGTGCCACATCAGATACTGCCACTGTGCCATCAAACGCAGCCACTGTACCCATCAATTGCTGACACTGTGCCCATCAATTGCCACCAGTGTGCCCCATCAAATGCTGCAAGTTGTCCAGTCAATTGCTGCTACTGTGCCCCATCAGATACTGCCACTGTGCCACATCAGATGCTGCCAGTGTGCCCATCAATTGTCGCTACTGTGCCATCAAACGCAGCCACTGTACCCATCAATTGCTGCCGCTGTGCCCCATCAGAATTCCAGTGTGCCAATCAATTGCCGCTACTGTACCCATGATCAAATGCTGCCAGTGTGAGTGTGCCCATCAATTGCCGCTACTGTGCCCCATCAGAGTGCCAGTGTGCCAATCAATTGCCACAACTGTGCCCCATGATCAAATGCTGCCAGTGTGAGTGTGCCCATCAATTGCTGCGACTGACACTGTGCCCCATCAGAAGCTGCTATTTGTCACCTGATCATCACCAGTTCCATTTGCTTTGCTAACCTTTTAATCTGGACTGTCACTCTGGTCTGATGAGGCAGACTTCAACCAGCGCCGGTCTTCTGCTCTTCTTGGTTCCCTCCCTAATCCGGCACAGGCAGGCAGTCGGGCGGGAGGAGGAGCCTGGAAGTCGAATGTCGTGCATACCCGGGCTGCAGCCTGAAATGCACTGTGGCCTGTGAGCGGGAGGTCGGGACGGTTCGGGAACTGCTGAGCCGAGCCAGTGGATCTAAGGGGCCACATGACCTTCCTACAGGGCCGGCCTTAGGTGTTCAATCCTGTGGCGCCCCCCCCAGACCGCTACACACTAAACTACCCACAGACCACTACACAATACACACTGACCGCTACACAATACACTACACAAACTGCCCACAGACCGCTACACAATACACTACCTACAGACCACTACACAAAATGCCCACTGACCGCTACACAATACACTACCCACAGACCGCTACACAATACACACTGACCGCTACACAATACACTACCCACAGACCACTACACAAACTGCCCACAGACCGCTACACAATACACTACCTACAGACCACTACACAAAATGCCCACAGACCGCTACACAATACACTACCTACAGACCACTACACAAAATGCCCACTGACCGCTACACAATACACTACCCACAGACCGCTACACAATACACACTGACCGCTACACAATACACTACCCACAGACCACTACACAAACTGCCCACAGACCGCTACACAATACACTACCTACAGACCACTACACAAAATGCCCACAGACCGCTACACAATACACTACCTACAGACCACTACACAAAATGCCCACTGACCGCTACACAATACACTACCCACAGACCGCTACACAATACACACTGCCCGCTACACAATACACTACCCACAGACCACTACACAAACTGCCCACAGACCGCTACACAATACACTACCTACAGACCGCTACACAATACACTACCCACAGACCACTACACAAAATGCCCACTGACCGCTACACAATACACTACCCACAGACCGCTACACAATACACTACCCACAGACCGCTACACAATACACTACCCACAGACCGCTACACAAAATGCCCACTGACCGCTACACAATACACTACCCACAGACCGCTACACAATACACTACCCACTGACCGCTACACAATACACTACCCACTGACCGCTACACAATACACTACCCACACCGCTACACAATACACTACCCACAGACCGCTACACAATACACTACCCACAGACCGCTACACAATACACTACCCACAGACCGCTACACAATACACTACCCACAGACCGCTACACAATACACTGACCGCTACACAATACACACTGACCGCTACACAATACACTGACCGCTACACAATACACTACCCACAGACCGCTACACAATACACTACCCACAGACCGCTACACAATACACTACCACAGACCGCTACACAATACACTACCCACAGACTACACAATACACTACCCACAGACCGCTACACAATACACTACCCACAGACCGCTACACAATACCACATACACTAACAGACCGCTACACAATACATACCCACAGACCGCTACACAATACACTACCCACAGACCGACTACACAATACACTACCCACAGACCGCTACACAATACACTACCCACAGACCGCTACACAGACCGCTACACAATACACTACCCACAGACCGACCGCTACACAATACACTACCCACAGACCGCTACACAATACACAATACACAATACACTACACAGACCGCTACACAATACACGCTACACAATACACTACCCACAGACCGCTACACAATACACTACCCACAGACCGCTACACAATACACTACCCACAGACCTACACAATACACACTGACCGCTACACAATACACTACCCACAGACCGCTACACAATACACTACACAGACCTACACCACTACACAGACCGCTACACAATACACTACCCACAGACCGCTACACAATACACTACCCACAGACCGCTACACAATACACTACCCACAGCTACACAATACAACCCACAGACCGCTACACAATACACTACCCACAGACCGCTACACAATACACTACCCACAGACCGCTACACAATACACTACCCAGACCGCTAGACCAACACAATACACTACCCACAGACCGCTACACAATACACTACCCACAGACCTACACAATACACACTGACCGCTACACAATACACTACCCACAGACCGCTACACAATACACTACCCACAGACCTACACAATACACACTGACCGCTACACAATACACTACCCACAGACCAACACAATACACACTGACCGCTACACAATACACTACCCACAGACCGCTACACAATACACTACCCACAGACCGCTACCCAATACACTACCCACAGACCGCTACCCAATACACTACCCACAGACCGCTACCCAATACACTACCCACAGACCGCTACCCAATACACTACCCACAGACCGCTACCCAATACACTACCCACAGACCGCTACACAAACTGCCCACAGACCGCTACACAAACTGCCCACTGACCGCTACACAATACACTACCCACTGACCGCTACACAATACACTACCCACTGACCGCTACACAATACACTACCCACAGCTACACGACCGCTACACAATACACTACCCACAGACCGCTACACAATACACTGACCGCTACACAATACACTGACCGCTACACAATACACTACCCACAGACCGCTACACAATACACTACCCAGACAGACCGCTACACAATACACTACCCACAGACCTACACAATACACTACCCACAGACCGACCGCTACACAATACACTACCCACAGACCAACACAATACACACTGACCGCTACACAATACACTACCCACAGACCGCTACACAATACACTACCCACAGACCGCTACACAATACACTACTGACCGCTACACAATACACTACCTGACCGCTACACAATACACTACTGACCGCTACACAATACACTACCCACTGACCGCTACACAATACACTACCCACAGACCGCTACACAATACACTACCCACAGACCGCTACACAATACACTACCCACAGACCGCTACACAATACACTACCCACAGACCGCTACACAATACACACTGACCGCTACACAATACACACTGACCGCTACACAATACACTGACCGCTACACAATACACACTGACCGCTACACAATACACTACCCACTGACCGCTACACAATACACTACCCACAGACCGCTACACAATACACTACCCACAGACCGCTACACAATACACTACCCACAGACCGCTACACAATACACTACCCACAGACCGCTACACAATACACTACCCACAGACCGCTACACAATACACTACCCACAGACCGCTACACAATACACTACCCACAGACCGCTACACAATACCCACAGACCGCTACACAATACACACTGACCGCTACACAATACACACTGACCGCTACACAATACACACTGACCGCTACACAATACACACTGACCGCTACACAATACACACTGACCGCTACACAATACACTACCCACAGACCACTACACAAACTGCCCACAGACCGCTACACAATACACTACCTACAGACCGCTACAAAATACACTACCCACAGACCACTACACAATACACTACCCACAGACCGCTACACAATACACTACCCACAGACCGCTACACACTAAATTACCCACAGACCGCTACACAATACACTACCCACAGACCGCTACACAATACACTACCCACAGACCGCTACACAATACACTACCCACAGACCTACACAATACACACTGACCGCTACACAATACACTACCCACAGACCGCTACACAATACACTACCCACAGACCGACCGCTACACAATACACTACCCACAGACCGCTACACAATACACTACCCACAGACCGCTACACAATACACTACCCACAGACCGCTACACAATACACTACCCACAGACCGCTACACAATACACTACCCACAGACCGCTACACAATACACTACCCACAGACCGCTACACAATACACTACCCACAGACCGCTACACAATACACTACCCACAGACCGCTACACAATACACTACCCACAGACCGCTACACAATACACTACCCACAGACCTACACAATACACACTGACCGCTACACAATACACTACCCACAGACCTACACAATACACTACCCACAGACCTACACAATACACTACCCACAGACCTACACAATACACTACCCACAGACCTACACAATACACTACCCACAGACCTACACAATACACTACCCACAGACCTACACAATACACTACCCACAGACCGCTACACAATACACTACCCACAGACCGCTACACAATACACTACCCACAGACCGCTACACAATACACTACCCACAGACCACTACACAATACACACTGACCGCTACACAATACACTACCCACAGACCGCTACACAATACACTACCCACAAACCGCTACACAATACACACTGACCGCTACACAATACACTACCCACAGACCACTACACAAACTGCCCACAGACCGCTACACAATACACTACCTACAGACCGCTACAAAATACACTACCCACAGACCACTACACAATACACTACCCACAGACCGCTACACAATACACTACCCACAGACCGCTACACACTAAACTACCCACAGACCGCTACACAATACACTACCCACAGACCGCTACACAATACACTACCCACAGACCGCTACACAATACACTACCCACAGACCTACACAATACACACTGACCGCTACACAATACACTACCCACAGACCTACACAATACACACTAACCGCTACACAATACACTACCCACAGACCGCTACACAATACACTACCCACAGACCGCTACCCAATACACTACCCACAGACCGCTACACAAACTGCCCACTGACCGCTACACAATACACTACCCACAGACCGCTACACAATACACTACCCACAGACCGCTACACAATACACTACCCACAGACCTACACAATACACACTGACCGCTACACAATACACTACCCACAGACCACTACACAATTCACTACCCACAGACCACTTCAAAATACACTACCCACAGACCGCTACACAAACTGCCCACTGACCGCTACACAATACACTACCCACAGACCGCTACACAATACACTACCCACAGACCGCTACACAATACACTACACAATACACACTGACCACTACACAATACACTAACTACAGACCACTACACAATACACACTGACCACTACAGCATTGGTGCCTTTTACTATAGAGGCATTGGTGGACTACAAGGCCCAGCATTGTACTATAGGGGGCTCTGGTGGACTACAAGGCCCAGCATTTTACTATTGGAGGCATTGGTGGACTACAACGACCAGCATTTTAGTACCACCAGAGCCCCCTATAGTAAAATGCTGAGCCGTGTAGTCCACCAGAGCCCCCCATAGTAAAATGATGGGCCTTGTAGTCCACCAATGCCTCCTATAGTAAAAGGCCCAGCATTTTACTATGGAGGCATCACACGTTACACACTGACTGTAAGCTGACCTGACAGATGAGCCCTCAGCAGACACACATCGGGAGGCAGGACTCAAGCAAGCAGGCACGATTAACGAATCCACAGTGCAGCCCCGCCTCCACACATGACCAGCACCAGCTCAGCATGGCCATTCACAGACCCCCATGCCTGTGAGAATGCCCCACCCCGCACATCGCACATGGCCCGATCGGCCAATCACAGAGCACCCCTAAGGCCGGCCCTGGCATCCTACAACTCCCACAATGCAGCGTGGCAGCAGCCAGCCAATCGGCGGCCGTTGCTGCCGAGTTTTAGCAAAAAAATAAAAATAGCGCTGCGGACCGCGGCCGTTTTAAAGATAATGCGAGCGGCCCGGGGGGCAATTTCCATTTTTCCACCTGGCCCAGTCCGCCCCTGATATCATATCATATACAATCCGGACATGTTTCGGCAAATCGTTACCTTTTTCAGGGGTGAGGGTCAATCAGTAAGTTTATTACAGTCTATTAAAGAAACAATATCAGTTGGCAACAATATATACAAAAACGTTTCAAAAGAAGGCTAAATCTATCAAAAGGTATACGGACAAAACGGATCCAAGGTGTGAGAGAGCCAACAAGACAGAATAAGTGCCAAAGATGGAGCCGTACCTACCCCAGGCTAGAAAACCAGGTGAGATGCCGCACAGCAAGGCAACAAAATGGAGGCTCCAAGCACAAATGTTTTTATATGTATTGTCACTAAGTGATATTGTTTCTTTAATAGACTAATAAACTTACTGATTGACCCTCACCCCTGAAGAAGGCAATGATTTGCCGAAACATGTCGGGATTGTACGATATAATTGTATGATATAATTACTTCATATCGGTATTATTTCTAGTCTATGTTTTTAAATACATTTATATATTGAATAAAAAAATTGTCTTTAACCACTTAAGGACCGCCTACTGCACATTTACGTCGGCAGAATGGCACGGCTGGGCACATCAACGTATATATACGTTGATTTTAGTACCCAGCCGGGTACCGGGACCGCGGGATTCGCGGACCCGATCGCCGCTGGAGTGCGGCGATCCGTCCCTGGAGCGGAAGAACGGGGAGAGCCGTGTGTACACATGGCTTCCCCGTGCTTCTCTGTGGCCGCAGCATCGATCGCGTCATCCCTGTAATAGGGGGACGCGATCGATGACGTCACACCTACAGCCACACCCCCCTACAGTTGTAAACAAACACACTAGGTCACACATCCCCTACAGCGCCACCTGTGGTTAACTCCCAAACTGCAGCTGTCATTTCCACAGTAAACAATGCAATTTAAATGCATTTTTTGCTGTGAAAATGACAATTGTCCCAAAAATGTGTCAAAATTGTCCGAAGTGTCCGCCATATTGTCGCAGTCACGAAAAAAATCGCTGATCGCCGCTATTAGTAGTAAAAAAAAATAATTAATAAAAATGCAATAAAACTATCCCTTATTTTGTAAACGCTATAAATTTTGCAAAAACCGACCGATAAACGCTTATTGCGATTTTTTTTTACCAAAAATACGTAGAAGAATACGTATCGGCCTAAACTGAGGAAAAAATTATTTTTTTTATATATTTTTGGGGGATATTTATTATAGCAAAAAGTAAAAAATATTGCATTTTTTTTTTAATTGTCGCTCTATTTTTTTTAACGCAAAAAATAAAAACCGCAAAGGTGATCAAATACCACCAAAAGAAAGCTCTATTTGTGGGAAAAAAAGGACGCCAATTTTGTTTGGGAGCCACGTCGCACAACCGCGCAATTGTCAGTTAAAACGAAGCAGTGCCGAATCGCAAAAAGGGGCAAGGTCCTTTACCTACATTTTGGTCCGGGTCTTAAGTGGTTAATGCAGTTTCAAACATTTTTTGTGATTTAATAGTGGCACCGGTATAATCCTCCTATCCTTCTCATAACTTTGTAACACTTTATAAGGATGAGGTGCCGAATCTTATAGAGGACACATCAAATACTTATTTTTCAGAATTATAAAGGTGTTACCATCCCTTAATAATATCGATCAAACAGGATTAAGCTGGGTAAATCCACAGATATTAATATCCAGTGCGTCTTCACACACCTCTAACTTCCACCTGCCTCGAGAGTCCTTGTAGCCCTTGATATAGAGAAGGCTTTCGACACAGTCTGTTGGAATTATATGATGCAGGTCATGGAACTTTTTAGATTTGGTCCTGTAATCAGGAAATGGATTGGCCTACTCTACCCGGCTCCTATGGCCCAGATTGAGCTAAATGGGAAACTTTCATCTCCTTTTCCAGTCAAAAGGGGGACGAGGTAGGGGGGTGCCCTCTTTCCCCTGTGGTGTTCGCTCTAGGCATGTAGCAGTTTGGAGACCACTGGCCTATTTGAATGTTTTAGGTTAAGTAGTGAGTTATACTTGGTGGTTGTGTGCAATTTTTAGCTGGGGCATGCCCCAATGACTTTTTTGTACCCTAATTATATATATATATATATTTTTCTAATAAAGAGAATTTTTTATAAAAAAAAGTATGGACATACAATTCAAGTATATTAACTCTTTTACATATTTGATTACGCATCTATTTCTTGTAACACTTGGATTGAGGCAGTGCATGTGTTTTTCTTTCATTTTTTTTTTCTGTGTTTGTAGATCAAAAAAAAATGATATATATTATCCTTTCATTTCAGTTACCAGTGGGTGCAGTCTGAAAAAAAGCTCCTGGTCTTCTACTACACTACTACTACACTAGAAAACAAAGGCGCACCAGCCTAGTGTATTACCGTAACAGATTTTAATAGAATTATTAAGAAGCTTAGTTTTGAAGCTCTAAGTCAGAGCCCATCAGAGCCCAGCAGACTGCTTAGAGCTTCGAAACGCGTCAGCCAGCGGTGACCCCCTTCACTTTCTCAATGACTGATCGGAGTGTGGTTCGAGGTCTTCTTACTGCAGCTTATGTCGATTAAGCTTTGCTGCGATTCTTTCTACTACACTTGTGAGTAGGCCCTGTGTATATATATATATATATTTTAATCTTATTAAAATCTTTTAACAGTAATACCCTAGGCTGGTGCACCTTTGTTTATTTTCTCTTGTTTGCCACTAGGATATCCCCATTCATGAAGGGCAGCAAGGCCAGTGGCATCGTTGTTGGTATCATCCTTGCGGGCAATTGACTTTTGGATTATCCTCTCGTGCGCAGGAAAATTAGTTTTCTGTGTTTTTAAAGTCTTCTACTACCCTCTCTGGCTTGTCAGTATTCATCGTGGGTGGCCATAATCATACTATTGTTTTGCTTGCACAATTTTAAAGCATATCCAAACACAAAAACAAAAATTTACTATATTGCAGTTCACTTGTTCTTAGATGTGGTGGCTGCATTTGTTTTCTTCCCATTTCTCCACTGTATCTAAGGAAGAATCCATAGTTGTCACACAGACTTAACTTCAAACATGTCTGCCTTCTTGATTACATTTTGGATAGATGTGACTAGTAATTTAGACAAAATGGCAAGGATACTTGTGTTACACTCACTACATCTAGGGACTGGTAAGCTGCAAATTGTTGCATTTTTGTTTTTGGATTTAAAGTGGAGTTCCACCCCCTCAAAAAAGGCATTACTGTGCTTGAAATAATCTAAAAAAACATTTGGAGATTTTTTTATTTTTTTTTACTTCCCTTTTTCATGCTGTTGTTATGTAGTCCTTTGAAATTTTCCTTCTTCATCACCGCGGCACTTCACTCGAAGGCCTCCACTCGCTACTGCTCCTGGGAGATGTGTGTTATAATTTCCCAGGAGTCAGTGGGCATCGCCGAGGGCTAAAATCGTGGTACTTCAAAATCGGAAGTGACGCGATAAAAGGCGGATTTCTGCACCATTTTTAAAATGGGAATTATCGGCAGCATTTCTTCACAAACAAAAGGTAAGTGCTGATAGCTTTATAGTTTCGTTGCTGACATCTCGCACTAGTAATAAAATCTGGGTGCTGATTGGGTTAAAAGTAGTGTAGCTTTTTTAGTATTACATTTTTCCCCTTTCGTCTTCCAGGACAGCCCCGAAATATAGCTCCTCCCTCCGGGACAGGAAACACATCAAATGTAAATTTATAAAAGGAAGTCCTCCAGGCCTTCTCAGTTTTTGTGTTTCCTGCCGGACGGGAAGGAGCGCATTTAGGAACGTGCCTCTTTGGAGGTGTTTTACCTTAGGCTTCAGGGCCGTGGTAAGAGACATCTCAGGACTCTCCTGACATAGATGTTGGTGGTTTTTGCCTTACCTTTCCTGCAGCACTCCTCTGGCCCTAGGGGTAGAGAGCGTGGCTGGGACCACCGCTTCCGTAGCTCAGCTAGAGTCGGACCCCCGGTGACGGCGGAGAGCTTCTGTCCCCAGATCGCTGCATCCCTGACAGGGGCGAAGGCGAGAGACGCCAGGCAAGCCGCATGTGTCTGTGGACTTCCGGGAATGGCGCGGGGGGCGGAGCTTCTGCATTCCAGCAAAGGGGAAGTGACGAATTTTCCAGGCGGAAGTGCGTCATCGCGGGGCGCCCGGAAACGTCGTTCCAGTTTCAAAAGGCGTGGCGGTGGCGTTCAGGAAGCCGGAGCTGGTGTACAGAGATTCAGAGCGCTGAACAGACACCACGAGCTATGGAGACTGCAGCGGCACATCTCGATGCTGGTTCAACAGGCTCCGGTGCCTCTCAGGTGAGCTTGGTGAGAGCACATGGCTTACTCTGGGGAGCAGTGATCCGTTAGGCTCAATACCCCCCCTGGGTGGCGAACCTTGTTGGTGGTGGGTTGGGCACTTTCTAGGAGCCATGCACAGCGGTGAAAAGGCTTAAGCTGTTTGTAATTGGGTTTATTTTTCTCTGTCTTCTTAACAGGTCAAAACCCACCAGATCCCTAGAAAAAAGTGTGCCGTGTGTGGAACAAAGTTAGGCCCCAGTTGGGATAAACCTTTGTGTCCAGAGCGCGTTAGTAGCTTGGTGAAGGAGGCCTCTGTAGCTACTTGCCATAACATTTTGTCATCTGTAAAGGATGAACTTGCATCTACATTTCAGTCTTTCAAAGGACTGATGGATAGAATGCAAAATCCAGCCCCTCCCTTACCCACGGCTTCCAGCATGCCCTCCTTAACTCAAGCTCAGGACGAGGAGGAAAGGTCTGTTGCTTCCTCACAGGCAGGTTCAGCCACAGAGTCAGAGGAAGATTCCTCCAGGGGGGCTAGGTACAAACTATCCTTAGAGGATGTAGGGGACCTACTAAAAGCAATCTACGATACACTAGATATTCGGGAAGAACAGGTTCAGCTCTCCAAGCACGACCTTATGTACCAGGGGTCTTGTGCAAGTAATCCCCGAGCCTTCCCGGTTCACAAATCCTTGGTTGACGTGATTTTGTGGGAGTGGGAGCAGCCGGAGAAACGTCCTTTTTTTTCAGGCAACCTTAAACATAGGTTCCCATTCGAGACTGATGCATCTCAGCCCTGGAATAAAAACCCCAAGCTGGATGCTCCATTAGCCAGGGTCTCAAGAAAGACAGATCTGGCTTTTGCCGATTTAGGGTCCCTAAGGGACCCAATGGATAAAAGAGGTGATCTACTGTTAAAAAGAGCATGGGATGCCTCCATTGGTTTAAAGCCTGCGCTGGCAGCGTCTTGTGTGGCCAGAAATCTTGAGTGTTGGCTCAGACAGTTACAGGCCCACATTGTTGCCGGTACTTCAAGACAGGAGCTGGTAAAATCTTTTCCGCTTTTATTTAAGGCAGTAGGGTTCTTGGCAGACGCTTCAGAGGAATCTGTGAAGCTGGCGGCCAGAACGACAGCTTTGGTAAATGCAGCTAGAATGTCAGTTTGGTTGAAGACGTGGGCAGGTGATGCCGTTTCCAAACTAAAATTATGTGGTTTACCTTTTTCAGGAGACCATTTGTTCGGTTCAGGCCTCCAGGAGACGCTAGAACGAACACAGGATAGAAAAAAGGCTTTTCCGGAGAAAAAGAAGAGATCAGAGGGAAAACGCTTTTTTCGTGGGTTCAAACAGCAGAACCAACAAAAAGAAAGCCAGCCCAAGAAGCATTGGGCCGGACACAAGGGGCGGGGGAGAGGAGGAATCCTGTTCAATCCTCCTCAACCCACCCCAAAAACTCAGTGACTGTTGTGTCCCAGTGGGAGGAAGATTAGGGCAGTTCCTCCCACAATGGACCAAGGCGACTTCAAGTCCGTTCATTTTAGATCTAATAGAGAACGGATACAGGTTGGAGTTTGCATCAACACCCCCTCCAAATTTATGATCACACAGCTTCCCAGAGAGAGAGCGAAGGCAGAGGCGCTAAGCTTGTCTCTGGGGGAGTTGGTAGACCAAAGGGTACTGATTTAGGTGCCCCAGAGGGAACAAGGGCAGGGAGTATACTCTCATGTTTTCGTGGTCTGAAAACCATCAGGCAAGTTCAGGATGATCCTGAACCTCCGTGCCCTAAACAAATTCCTCAAGTACAAACGATTCAGGATGGAGTCCATCTTCACAGTAGAAAGTCTCCTTTTCCCCAAGTGTTACATGGCAACCCTGGATCTCAGGGATGCATACCTACACATCCCGATTTTCAAAAGTTCCTCAGAGTAGCAGTGAGGGGGAACTCGGATATTCGACACTACCAATTCCGAGCCCTTCCCTTCGGTCTGGCCTCCTCACGAGAATTTTTACGAAGGTGCTGGCAGAAGCATTGGCCCCATTAAGAGACAGGGCGATAACGGTAATCCCTTATCTGGACGACCTCCTGTTTGTGGCAGGGTCAGCCCAGCAGTTGGAAAGAGACTTACGGAAAGCCCAGAAGTTTCTATCCTCACTCGGGTGGATAGTCAACCGAGAAAAGTCACAGTTGATCCCATCCCAAGAGGTTCTATACCTGGGGTACAGGGTTTCCTCAGTGGAAAGAAAAATCTATCTCCCCGAAAAAAAAATAGAAAGGGTAAGCCAGGCAGTTGCCCAGTTACAATCTACCCAAAAAGCTTCGGTCATGGAAGTAATGAGGGTTCTGGGAATTATGACGGCATGTTTTCCAGCTGTGCCTTGGGCGAGGTTCTGTCAACGTCCCTTGCAGGAGCTCATGCTTCGCTTCTGGAACGGCCTAAGTCAGGGCTTAGAGGAACAGATTCCAATCTCTTCAAGAGTTAAGAGGACCTTGTGGTGGTGGCGAGCGCACCAACACCTAAACAGGGGACTAGATTGGGTCATACCGGTGGAAATAGTATTCATCACAGACACCAGTGCCTGGGGGTGGGGAGCTCACTTGGGGGAAGCAGTGGCCCAGGGGTCATGGTCCCCAGAAGAAGCAAGCCGCTCCTCAAACCAAAGGGAACTTCTAGCAGTCCTCAAAACGATAATAGGTCGACACCTGCAAGTACGCACAGACAACGCGTCTGCAGTGGCGTACCTGAACAAGCAGGGGGGGACAAGGAGCCCGGCCCTTCAGGGCATATCCAACAAGATCCTTTCCTGGGCGGAGACTAACTTGGCCTCACTAACAGGGGTACAGAACACTCTGGCAGACTACCTGAGCCGCCAGCCGGTGAGACAGGACGAATGGGTGCTCAACGAGGAGGTCTTTGGGCTAATAGTGCAAAGATGGGGTCTCCCAGAAGTAGATCTTTTTGCAACAGAAAAGAACAGGAAAGTAACCCAGTTCTTTTCAATCTATCCTGGAGACCAGACCAGGAGGATAGATGCGTTCTCCAGCCCTTGGAGGTTCAACATCAGCTACGCATTTCCTCCAGTGAGGATGATTGCTGCAGTTCTCCAAAAATTTTGGTTAGAAGAGACGGATTTAATTTTGATAGCACCCTTTTGGCCGAAAAGACCATGGTTCTCCACCTTGAAGGAACTGACCATTCTCCCACCATTTCGGCTGCCCACCAGGGAGGACCTGATATCTCAGGGGCCCATCCTTCACCCGCAGGTGGACAGATTGAATTTAACGGCATGGTATCTGAGGAACAATTTATTAAAATCTCAAGGTTTCTCAGCGAAAGTAACTGAAACCCTGTTACAATGTAGAAGCCAGTAACTAGGGCTATCTATAATAAGGTTTGGAAGAGGTTTTGTTCTTGGGTAAGAGAGAAAGCTCTATCTTACCCAGGGATACCAGCAATTCTTGAATTCTTGCAGGCGGGGGTAGACCTGGGTCTTTCACCAAGCACCCTAAAGGTACAGGTGTCCGCTCTTAGCGTGTTTCTCCAATGCTCCCTTCAGCAAAATTGTTTTATCAAGAATTTTTTCACAGCCCTGTCAAGGTCCACACCAGTGAGAGTGTCATCCTGTCCTTCCTGGGATCTTTCTGTAGTACTTAAAATCTTATTAGGAGGTCCATTTGAACCTCTGGAGGAATCCAGTCTGAAATGGGTTACCCTTAAGACAGTACTCCTAGTGGCAGTAACCTCAGCTAGGCGGGTTAGTGACCTAGAGGCTCGTTCTATTAGAGAGCCGTTTTTGATGATAGAGTTGTGTTAAAAACAGACCCCAGTTTTCTCCCCAAGGTGGCGTCAAAGTTCCACAGGACACAAGATATTGTCCTGCCTAGTTTTTGTTCCCCTTCGGGCCCTGAGTCATCATCTCCCAATTTATTAGACGTCAGGGGGTGTATTTTGTTTTATTTGGATGCAACCAGAGAACTCAGAAAGTCGGATTCTATTTTCGTTAATTTTTCAGGGGTTAGAAAGGGGCGTAAAGCTTCTAAAGCTTCCATAGCCAGATGGATCAGGATGGCTATTCAGAAGGCATACGAGTTAGAGGGTTTGCAGGTCCCGTTTGTGAAAGCACACTCTACTAGGGCGGTCTCGAGTTCGTGGGCAGAGAGGGCCGATGCCTCACCAGAAGAGATTTGTAGAGCGGCGACTTGGTCCAGTTATACTACGTTCGCTAAGCACTATCGCCTGGATTTGATGTCGGAGAAGGATCAGGCATTTGGCCGAAGCGTCCTCCAGGCAGTAACCCCACCCTAACAAATACGTTTCTTGTTTATCATCTCAGGGCTGTCCTGGAAGACGAAAGGGGAAAACCCGGAGTTAGGCTTACCGGTAACTCTTTTTCCAGGAGTCTTCCAGGACAGCCTGGTTTCCCACCCGGTGTTTTTCTAAGTAACTGGAGTTGGATGAATGTACTAACGGTGTCTTAGTATGTTATGTTTTTCAGAGCCTTCAGGATTTCTTGGATGAACTGAGGAGAAGGCCTGGAGGACTTCCTTTTATAATTTACATTTGATGTGTTTCCTGTCCCGGAGGGAGGAGCTATATCTCAGGGCTGTCCTGGAAGACTCCTGGAAAAAGAGTTACCGGTAAGCCTAACTCCGTTTTTTTTATTATTTTGTTAACATTGTAAACCATATTTTTACATTATTTTATTTTTTCTTGTTATGATTTGTGTGTATTTAATTAGATTGTAATTTTATTTTTTGTTGTTTTTTTGGAGTTTTTCTCTAACATGTATGTGAATTGAAGTGCTAGGGTATAGCAAAGTTATTTAAATTGATGCCTTCATCCCGTCAAAATATTGTAGGAAAAAGGAGAAGGCTAAGATGGCATAGTATGTAAAACTGATAATCAGTCAAGGTTATATTATAAAAATATTTTTATTACAAAATATAGAAAAAGTTCATATGCATCTTCATAAAATAGTATGTCTACCATGTATGTGCCTTTCCTTTGTATTTTTAAATGGCTACCCCCCCCCCCCCTCTTCTTTTATTTTTTATTAAAATGTTTTATTTATAATGTTGATTTTATATTAACTTTTATTTTACAGATAAAATTTTATTCGTAACCTCAGAACAATTGTTCATTTGCGGTAAAACAACAGTCTTCATCATTTGCCAGGTATAGTGTTTTTTTGAAAAAAATAAAATAAAATTGTGTATGTGTATATATATATATATATATATATATATATATATATGTGTGTATATATGTGTGTATATATATATATATATATGTGTGTATATATATATATATATATATATATATATATATATATATATATATATATATATATATGTATGTGTATATATTGTGATATTGGGGGTTGTTAGCTCTCGTGGTATGGGCGTTTTTCCAGTGATTCACTCCAGCCAGGAACAATGTTTAAGGGCATGGTAGCCCATTTTTATCAAAACGGCAAAATAAAAGTCCAAACAAGGTTTCCCACGCAGGGGGTTCTTCTCCAAAAACACACAACAGAAAATGCTAGCCCACCTGGCTCTCTGTAGCAGTACTTCTGCAGGTAATCCTGGTCACCCAGACCAGCGGAATCCTCAAGATAGATGGCTTCCCTTCAGCATCTATAGCTGTGCTTCTTGCAGCTTACCAATATTCTGGCTGTCTCCTACAGCCTCTCTGATTCCAAGAGACCTCCTGTCTCTTAGGCCCCTTTCACATTGAGGCGTGGAGCCGCGGTGACGGTATAGCCGCGCTATTTGTAGCCCGCTAACTGGTTTACCGATATTCGCCAGCGGTGAGGTTTTAACCCCCGCTCGGCCGAAAAAGGGTTTCCGCCCGCGTTGCGGGCGGTATTACCGCGCTATTACCGCGGTTTCCCATTGATTCCAATGAAGGCGCGCTTAGGAGCGGTAAACACCGCTCCTATACCGGGTAAAGATGCGGCTGCAGGACTTTTGGAGCTCCTGCTACCACCGCTTCAGTGTGAGCCTTCGGGCTTTCACAGACCCAGGGCATGATTTTTCTGGTATAGCAGCGCTATTTTTAGCCTGTACCGCAAAAAACGCCTCATGTGAAAGGGGCTGGTGGAGCTGTCTCCATGGGAGCCATGATTTTCCACACACTGATTATAAAGGGCTGTGCTCACCTGAGCACAGACCCTTGGTCATCCACAAGTCTGGAGATAGGATTGGAGATTCTGTCACCCAAGACACTATGGAATCTCCATACTACAGAGCCCCATGACAAAAGTACCAAAACCTGGAGAAAGTTGCAAAAGCAATCTTCTCCAGTCCACATCTACGCTCTGTAGTCTTGCACCTTTAAAGTGTGCAAACCCTGTGTCCAGTTTACAGTGACAGTAGCTCCTACTGTTACATACCTCCCCCCCTTGTTTCGAACCCGTAGGGGGCGGAACACACCAGCCCGAATACTTGATTGGGGCAACTCTGCGCCAGATGTAGGCCCAATCTTTTTTTCGGGTGCGTTTCCAGGCACGCCCAACCCTGGATTGCAACAGGGTCCTACCGCTCTGTATCCCCGGCCTACTTCCTCTGTCCTTGTGGTTCCTGAACTCGCATTTCTTTTCTGGTGGCCCCCTGCCTTTCCTGCTACTTCCTTTAAACTCAGTTTCTGGATTCTCTAAGTAACCTACTCCAGACACTACGCCTGATGAGGAACCACCTTTTCCCCATCACAATAGGTCCCTTGGGTGTACCAACTCCTTTGCCATTGCTCTTGACCGCCATGTCCCCAGAGCTCAACATCTGTGTATCACAATCATTTTCCAAGAAATTATTAATTTTCATATCCAGGTCACTATTTATAGTAACATTCTGTAACAAGTCACCATTTCTCCACTTATCAATAGTGTCAGTTATTTCTTGCTCAGGGTTTGTTAGGACCAGGCCCAAGGAGGGACAACACACAGGTGAGCAGCTATCCCCTATGGGACCCTCACAAGGCATCACTTCACCTGTTGTCCAAATCTCTGTGGGCAGTTGTCCTAACAACTGACATTGAACAACGCATGACCCATTCCTAGCAGTACCAATTTGTGCCAGCTCAGACTTTTCCATGTGACAACGTTTGTTCCTCTCCATTCTATATTTAAGAGCGTCTCCGGGTACCCCAACTTGTACTTCTTTGTAGGTGAGAGACAAAATATCCGCTATTGCTGCATCCATATCTGGCCCTTCCTTCTTAGGAGGTGTAACAGGTGAGACAGTATCCGCGCCATTTACTAAGCACTGCTCAGCCGTACCTCGGACCGCACTAGCAGACATGTCCCCCACCACATCAGGTGGAGAGACCTCTGACATCTCCAGCAGCCTCCCAGAGCGCCTTCCGTACTGAACCGTATGCAGAAGCACCCTCACAGGGAACCGGGAGATCACTTGCCACACTATCAGAAAGCACCGTACCAACCCGTTCCACTGGTGACTAATTTTGACCGGCACAGGTTGCACTGACTCCATCCATTGGTACCACGCAGTACCACCACCTCTGACTGTAATGGAGGCACCCAGGTATACAAGGACTGTGCTTTCACCAGTTCAAGCAAATCCACTAGCATATCTGTAATTTCTATACACTCCACATCAATATGCCAAACATTTTTGGGGACCTTAACCTTAGAAGAGACAGAAAGGGGCTCATTCACTGCAGCTCGGGGGTCCGAGACATTTAAAGGGGCCTCCACCTCACTGGAGGTAGCCATCACAGCCGGATGCTTCCCTGGGTCACTGTCAGACACATGTCTCCCACTCCTCTCCTCCAACTCAACAATGAGCCTCTGCAAGTCAACATTTGTTACATTGTCAACTTGACACTTAACATTCAGCGGCTGGGCTGTGAACACCACATCTGCCATGCATGCGCCCTGATCTGGTCCTTCTGACTGGAGGGAAACAACCCCTGCAGGGACCAATGCACCATCAACCATTGGTCGCTCTGTAATCTCCCTGTCTGGCATAGCAGTGGTTGTATTCACACCCCTGTCCAGGGGAGGACTGGCAGCCTTAGGCCTGGGGGGCAAGTCCAGTCAAGTGGCCCACTGAACCACAAATCAGCTCGCCATCCATGTCCACATGGTTTTATAACGGATTATTGATGTTATGAAGCAAGACAAATATGATACAATGTAGTAATTAAAAAAGTGCAGATCGTGCCTTTTAATGCATCTTGATCAGTGCCCATCAGTGCAGCCTGATCATTGTCCATTAATGCAGTGCAAACACCTTCACCTTCTTCTTTATCACTGCCCCCTCAGTTCTTGTTCCCCTGTATCACCTTAAAATTTCTCACTTGTCAGCTTCATGTATTACTGTCCCCCCGACCCCCACTTGTTGGCTTTGTGTATTACTGTGACAGTAATAAATTAGGCTAACAAGTGGGGGACAGCAGTGGCGGCTGGTGCTCAAAATTGCCACCACTGTGCCATCAAACGCAGCCACTGTACCCATCAATTGCTGACACTGTGCCCATCAATTGCTGCCAGTGTGCCCCATCAAATGCTGCCAGTGGTCCCTTTAATTTTCGCTACTGTGCCCCATCAGATGCTGCCAGTGTAACAATCAATTGTCGCTACTGTGCCCCATCAGCTGCTGCCAGTGTGCCCATCAATTCCCGCTACAGTGCCAAATGCTGCCAGTTTTCCAATCAATTACCACTACTGTGCCCCATCAGATGCTGCCAATGTGCCTATCAATTGCCGCTACTGTGCCACATCAGATGCTGCCAGTGTGACAATCAATTGCCGCTACTGTGCCACATCAGATACTGCCACTGTGCCATCAAACGCAGCCACTGTACCCATCAATTGCTGACACTGTGCCCATCAATTGCCACCAGTGTGCCCCATCAAATGCTGCAAGTTGTCCAGTCAATTGCTGCTACTGTGCCCCATCAGATACTGCCACTGTGCCACATCAGATGCTGCCAGTGTGCCCATCAATTGTCGCTACTGTGCCCCATTAGATGCTGCTACTGTGCCATCAAACGCAGCCACTGTACCCATCAAACGCAGCCACTGTACCCATCAATTGCTGACACTGTGCCCATCAATTGCTGCCGCTGTGCCCCATCAGAATTCCAGTGTGCCAATCAATTGCCGCTACTGTACCCATGATCAAATGCTGCCAGTGTGAGTGTGCCCATCAATTGCCGCTACTGTGCCCCATCAGAGTGCCAGTGTGCCAATCAATTGCCACAACTGTGCCCCATGATCAAATGCTGCCAGTGCCAGTGTGAGTGTGCCCATCAATTGCTGCGACTGACACTGTGCCCCATCAGAAGCTGCTATTTGTCACCTGATCATCATCAGTTCCATTTGCTTTGCTAACCGTTTAATCTGGACTGTCACTCTGGTCTGATGAGGCAGACTTCAACCAGCGCCGGTCTTCTGCTCTTCTTGGTTCCCTCCCTAATCCGGGCACAGGCAGTCGGGCGGGAGGAGGAGCCTGGAGGTCGAATGTCGTGCATACCCGGGCTGCAGCCTGAAATGCACTGTGGCCTGTGAGCGGGAGGTCGGGACGGTTCGGGAACTGCTGAGCCGAGCCAGTGGATCTTAGGGGCCACATGACCTTCCTACAGGGCTGGCCTTAGGTGTTCAATCCTGTGGCGCCCCCCCCAGACCGCTACACACTAAACTACCCACAGACCACTACACAATACACACTGACCGCTACACAATACACTACACAAACTGCCCACAGACCGCTACACAATACACTACCTACAGACCACTACACAAAATGCCCACTGACCGCTACACAATACACTACCCACAGACCGCTACACAATACACACTGACCGCTACACAATACACTACCCACAGACCACTACACAAACTGCCCACAGACCGCTACACAATACACTACCTACAGACCACTACACAAAATGCCCACTGACCGCTACACAATACACTACCCACAGACCGCTACACAATACACACTGACCGCTACACAATACACTACCCACAGACCACTACACAAACTGCCCACAGACCGCTACACAATACACTACCTACAGACCGCTACACAATACACTACCCACAGACCACTACACAAAATGCCCACTGACCGCTACACAATACACTACCCACAGACCGCTACACAATACACTACCCACAGACCTACACAATACACACAGACCGCTACACAATACACTACCCACAGACCACTACACAAAATGCCCACTACACAATACACTACCCACAGACCGCTACACAATACACTACCCACAGACCGCTACACAATACACTACCCACAGACCGCTACACAAAACACTACCCACAGACCTACACAATACACTACCCACAGACCGCTACACAATACACTACCCACAGACCGCTACACACAGACCGCTACACAAAACACTACCCACAGACCTACACAATACACTACCCACAGACCGCTACACAATACACTACCCACAGACCGCTACACAATACACACTGACCGCTACACAATACACTACCCACAGACCGCTACACAATACACACTGACCGCTACACAATACACTACCCACAGACCACTACACAAACTGCCCACAGACCGCTACACAATACACTACCTACAGACCGCTACAAAATACACTACCCACAGACCACTACACAATACACTACCCACAGACCGCTACACAATACACTACCCACAGACCGCTACACAATACACTACCCACAGACCGCTACACAATACACTACCCACAGACCGCTACACAATACACTACCCACAGACCGCTACACAATACACTACCCACAGACCGCTACACAATACACTACCCACAGACCGCTACACAATACACTACCCACAGACTGCTACACAATACACACTGACCGCTACACAATACACTACACACTGACCGCTACACAATACACTACCCACAGACCTACACAATACACACTGACCGCTACACAATACACTACCCACAGACCAACACAATACACACTGACCGCTACACAATACACTACCCACAGACCGCTACACAATACACTACCCACAGACCGCTACCCAATACACTACCCACAGACCGCTACCCAATACACTACCCACAGACCGCTACCCAATACACTACCCACAGACCGCTACACAAACTGCCCACTGACCGCTACACAATACACTACCCACTGACCGCTACACAATACACTACCCACAGACCGCTACACAATACACTACCCACAAACCGCTACACAATACACTACCCACAGACCGCTACACAATACACTACCCACAGACCGCTACACAATACACACAGACCGCTACCCAATACACTACCCACAGACCGCTACCCAATACACTACCCACAGACCGCTACCCAATACACTACCCACAGACCGCTACCCAATACACTACCCACAGACCGCTACACAATACACTACCCACAGACCGCTACACAATACACTACCCACAGACCGCTACACAAACTGCCCACTGACCGCTACACAATACACTACCCACAGACCGCTACACAATACACTACCCACAAACCGCTACACAATACACTACCCACAAACCGCTACACAATACACTACCCACAGACCGCTACACAATACACTACCCACAGACCTACACAATACACACTGACCGCTACACAATACACTACCCACAGACCTACACAATACACACTGACCGCTACACAATACACACTGACCGCTACACAATACACTACCCACAGACCTACACAATACACTACCCACAGACCTACACAATACACTACCCACAGACCGCTACACAATACACTACCCACAGACCGCTACACAATACACTACCCACAGACCACTACACAATACACTACCCACAGACCACTACACAATACACTACCCACAGACCGCTACACAATACACACTGACCGCTACACAATACACTACCCACAGACCGCTACACAATACACACTGACCGCTACACAATACACTACCCACAGACCACTACACAAACTGCCCACAGACCGCTACACAATACACTACCTACAGACCGCTACAAAATACACTACCCACAGACCACTACACAATACACTACCCACAGACCGCTACACAATACACTACCCACAGACCGCTACACAATACACTACCCACAGACCGCTACACAATACACTACCCACAGACCGCTACACAATACACACTAACCGCTACCCAATACACTACCCACAGACCGCTACCCAATACACTACCCACAGACCGCTACCCAATACACTACCCACAGACCGCTACCCAATACACTACCCACAGACCGCTACACAAACTGCCCACTGACCGCTACACAATACACTACCCACAGACCGCTACACAATACACTACCCACAAACCGCTACACAATACACTACCCACAGACCGCTACACAATACACTACCCACAGACCGCTACACAATACACTACCCACAGACCTACACAATACACACTGACCGCTACACAATACACTACCCACAGACCTACACAATACACACTGACCGCTACACAATACACTACCCACAGACCGCTACACAATACACTACCCACAGACCGCTACACAATACACTACCCACAGACCGCTACACAAAATACACTACCCACAGACCGCTACACAAACTGCCCACTGACCGCTACACAATACACTACCCACAGACCGCTACACAATACACTACCCACAGACCGCTACACAATACACTACCCACAGACCGCTACACAAAATACACTACCCACAGACCGCTACACAAAATACTGCCCACTGACCGCTACACAATACACTACCCACAGACCGCTACACAATACACTACCCACAGACCGCTACACAATACACTACCCACAGACCGCTACACAATACACTACCCACAGACCGCTACACAATACACTACCCACCGACCGCTACACAATACACACTGACCACTACACAATACACTAACTACAGACCACTACACAATACACACTGACCACTACAGCATTGGTGCCTTTTACTATAGAGGCATTGGTGGACTACAAGGCCCAGCATTTTACTATAGGGGACTCTGGTGGACTACAAGGCCCAGCATTGTACTATAGGGGGCTCTGGTGGACTACAAGGCCCAGCATTTTACTATTGGAGGCATTGGTGGACTACAACGACCAGCATTTTAGTACCACCAGAGCCCCCTATAGTAAAATGCTGGGCCGTGTAGTCCACCAGAGCCCCCCATAGTAAAATGATGGGCCTTGTAGTCCACCAATGCCTCCTATAGTAAAAGGCCCAGCATTTTACTATGGAGGCATCACACGTTACACACTGACTTTCTGGTGACATAGAGGAGGAGGGGTAAGCTGACCTGACAGATGAACCCTCAGCAGACACACATCGGGAGGCAGGACTCAAGCAAGCAGGCACGATCAACAAATCCACAGTGCAGCCCCGCCTCCACACATGACCAGCACCAGCTCAGCATGGCCATTCACAGACCCCCATGCCTGTGAGAATGCCCCACCCCGCACATCGCACATGGCCCGATCGGCCAATCACAGAGCACCCCTAAGGCCGGCCCTGGCATCCTACAACTCCCACAATGCAGCGTGGCAGCAGCCAGCCAATCGGCGGCCGTTGCTGCCGAGTTTTAGCAAAAAAATAAAAATAGCGCTGCGGACCGCGGCCGTTTTAAAGATAATGTGAGCGGCCCGGGGGGCAATTTCCATTTTTCCACCTGGCCCAGTCCGCCCCTGTCGCCCAACATCGCCTTGTTTAACCTCCCTGGCGGTATTCCCGAGCGTGACTCGGGGTTAACATTCAGTGCCAGAAGCGGTAACCCCGAGTCACGCTCGGGGTGCATTTTTTTTTTCCCCCGGTCAGACTAGCCTCCCTGGCGGTCTTCACGTGTGTGGCACGGGGTGAGATTTTTAAGCTAATATCGGTAACCCCGTGCCACACACGCGCTTACCTCGCTGGATGCAGAAAAAGTTTACTTACCTTTTCTCTGCGATCCAGCGATGAATCCCCGCAGTACACGGCGGGCGGATGTCCGCCTGATGCTGTGTGTACCTCCGATTCCCTTCCCTGCGAGCGTCGCGACGTAGGGGGGGGAACGGCGCAAATTTAAAAAAGTAAACAAACACTATACATACAGTACACTGTAATCTTATAGATTACAGTACTGTATGTAAAAAATACACACCCCCCATGTCCCTAGTGGTCTGCCCTGTACACTACATGTCATTTTGTATAATAAAAACTTTTCTTTCTCCCTGCAAACTGTAGATTGCCCATAGCAACCAAAAGTGTCCCTTTTATGGCAAAAATTGTTTTAGAGCAGCTAAAAAACAGCGATAATAAATCAGAATCACTTGCAGAATTTAGCGATAGCGATTTATGGGGAAATTCGTCATAAAAAAAAAAAAAAAATGACAGCAAAAATTCTGCAACTGAGCAAATTTCAGTGATTTTGATTTGATTACATTATTGAATAATTTTTACTATAATTATATTATCATTTGTGATCATTTTTTATAATTATTTATTATATTATAATTTTTAATTAAAAAAAAAAAAAAAAATCATACCCGGGATGCCTATTAGACTCTTGTTTGAATAGATTTAAGTGAGTTATTCCTAAGAATTACAAGCCTACAGTATAAAACGCCAAATTCCCTTGCAAATAATGGTACCGCTTTTAGCACCTAAAATCTTAAAGAATCATACCGCCAGGGAGGTTAACATGGCTAGTAATTGTTTGGCCCAACTGTCCCAATCTGTTGTACCTCCATTATGAGAACTCAGCAGCACCTCATCTGCTGTAGGAGGCACCTGAGATTCTGCACACACAGTACCTTTGTCAGCTCTAGATAAATCACATTTTGTCAACATGCTATAACTCTTTGCTAATGCTTCATCAATCAAGGCAGGCTGCAATACACCATCACTACCTTGCTCTGGGAGTGCTAACACACTCGGCTGTGTACCTTCAGCTTTGGCCATCTGACTTAACCCCTTACCAACTGGATTACACATAGGGTAAGTGGACTGCTCACACAAACTTTCATTTTTCACCGGTTGTGTTAACCCACCATTTACTTGCACATTTTTAGTACTAGCAGCTTGCACTAACCCATTATCATTACCCGATACAGTTCCACTCTGTGCCCCCAGAGTGACATTGCAGTTGTCCATGGCAACCTCCAACTCCAATACATGAAGTTCCCTGGAGATTTCTGGGGACAACTGTGCTGTCTTACCACCAGTTGCTACAGGCAACGACCCATTTGTGACAACAGCTTTTGCTCTGAAAGAACCTGGGATTTCCCCAACAGTAGCAAACTTTTCATTAACAGCAACACTTATAGCATTTTTAGTTTTTTCAGGTTGTTCTAGCCCACTGCCTACTTGAGACTGGCAGACATTAGACACAACACTTGTAGTCATCAACACAGGTTCTATTTGGACTTTAACACCTGCATTCCCACTGGGTAGGGAAAAGTCATTCTCAAGTGCACATTTAGTGGCCTCACGAACAGGGGTCACTCTCACATCATCATGGACAGTCTCGTAACCAGTTCTTTTATACCTGCAATCAGCAGTCCCAGCCATCATTTCATTAAAGACAGTCTTACCCACCGCAGTAGTTGTGGTCACCATCTTCATTTGAGTACGTTGTCTTAAGAACCAGTCCTCAGCCGCACATTTACTGGCCAACTCCCCCTGGTGGCCACGGGATGAAATCGCAGCAGCCATTTCTGACTTATTAGCATTCCCAGGAGGCACAACAGAAAACTCTTCCTTGTTGCCAGGGGTGACGGCAAATATATTTTCACAGGAAACTGGCTCAGCATCATTACCTCCAGGTGCACCCCAGAATCTAGGGCAAGACAATTTTTCGTGCCCCAGCAGGCCACATTCCAGACATGGAACTAGATGACTTTTCTCCCATGCGTTTCTCTCCTGATGATTCCCAGCTGGCAATAACGCACAGGGCTCTTTGTGAGGATGTTGAGGCAAATCTCTCCTGCAGCTCCTCCCTCCAGGCACAACTTCCAATCTTGTTGTCATGGGAGATCACACTCTCCCTGCAGAACTTTGCTGGCAACCCATGATGCGATGGAACTCTCCTCTAAGAAGGATTTCCCCTTTAAACTGGCGGTAGTCATCGTGGTCATCGTCCATCAAATGGTAAACCGACCGGTACTCTATCAGTAATAAGGGTTGCAGCAATTTTGGCCACTGGTCTCTAGGCCATTTCCTCCTTACAGCGACTTTTTCAAATGTTTCCAGAAAGTCTCCAACCTCCTCTGTAGGCAGCATGGGTTGCATGTAATCAGAGGCACAGATCATAGCTTCTTGAACTGCATCCAACTCTTTACTTTGGTTCCTCTTGAACCACTCATTCATGGGCTCATACACCATTGGCCCCTTTTGACTGGCCCTCCTAGGTGGAGACATCTGTATGTACAGTGCAGAAAATAAGTTTTTGAACACCCTGCTATTTTGCAAGTTCTCCCACTTGGAAATCATGGAGGGGTCTGAAATTGTCATCGTAGGTGCATGTCCACTGTGAGAGACATAATCAAAAAAAAAAAAAATTCCAGAAATCACAATTTATGATTTTTTAACTATTTATTTGTATGATACAGCTGCAAAGAAGTATTTGAACACCTGTCTATCAGCTAAAATTCTGACCCTCAATGACCTGTTAGTCTGCCTTTAAAATGTCCACCTCCACTCCATTTATTATCCTAAATTAGATGCACCTGTTTGAGGTCATTAGCTGCATAAAGACACCTGTCCACCCCATACAATCAGTAAGAATCCAACTACTAACATGGCCAAGACCAAAGAGCTGTCCAAAGACACTAGAGACAAAATTGTACACCTCCACAAGGCTGGAAAGGGCTACGGGGAAATTGCCAAGCAGCTTGGTGAAAAAAGGTCCACTGTTGAGCAATCATTAGAAAATGGAAGAAGCTAAACATGACTGTCAATCTCCCTCGGACTGGGGCTCCATGCAAAATCTCACCTTGTGGGGTCTCAATGATCCTAAGAAAGGTGAGAAATCAGCCCAGGACTACACGGGAGGAGCTGGTCAATGACCTGAAAAGAGCTGGGACCACCGTTTCCAAGGTTACTGTTGGTAATACACTAAGACGTCATGGTTTGAAATCATGCATGGCACGGAAGGTTCCCCTGCTTAAACCAGCACATGTCAAGGCCCGTCTTAAGTTTGCCAATGACCATTTGGATGATCCAGAGGAGTCATGGGAGAAAGTCATGTGGTCAGATGAGACCAAAATAGAACTTTTTGGTCATAATTCCACTAACCGTGTTTGGAGGAAGAAGAATGATGAGTACCATACCAAGAACACCATCCCTACTGTGAAGCATGGGGGTGGTAGCATCATGCTTTGGGGGTGTTTTTCTGCACATGGGACAGGGCGACTGCACTGTATTAAGGAGAGGATGACCGGGGCCATGTATTGCGAGATTTTGGGCAACAACCTCCTTCCCTCAGTTAGAGCTTTGAAGATGGGTCGAGGCTGGGTCTTCCAACATGACAATGACACGAAGCACACAGCCAGGATAACCAAGGAGTGGCTCTGTAAGAAGCATATCAAGGTTCTGGCGTGGCCTAGCCAGTCTCCAGACCTAAACCCAATAGAGAATCTTTGGAGGGAGCTCAAACTCTGTGTTTCTCAGCGACAGCCCAGAAACCTGACTGATCTAGAGAAGATCTGTGTGGAGGAGTGGGGGGCCAAAATCCCTCCTCCAGTGTGTGCAAACCTGGTGAAAAACTACAAGAAACGTTTGACCTCTGTAATTGCAAACAAAGGCTACTGTACCAAATATTAACATTGATTTTCTCAGGTGTTCAAATACTTATTTGCAGCTGTATCATACAAATAAATAGTTAAAAAAATCATACATTGTGATTTCTGGAATTTTTTTTGATTATGTCTCTCACAGTGGACATGCACCTACGATAACAATTTCAGACCCCTCCATGATTTCCAGTGGGAGAACTTGCAAAATAGCAGGGTGTTCAAATACTTATTTTCTGCACTGTAACAGTCCATCAAATAATACTTCTGTGCAATGCGGCTCACCTAGCTGCCACACACAGCTATAGCAACAGTTTATCGCAGGAAAAAAAATTGACTTTTTTTTTTCACAGGTACCCCACCTGCCACACGCAATGCCTTTTGCCTGGCTGCACTTCCGCACACAGCCAACAGTTCCTGATGCGAATTCACTGTGGAGCAAGGATCCGGATTCCACCGTTTTGTG